>JAVJIF010005134.1:0-245819 GCA_038442645.1 Agave tequilana
GGCCCGCGCACAGAGAGGAAGAGAGCGAGAGAGAGAGAGAGTGAGGGAGAAGAAGAAGTACTGGAAAAGAAAAGAAAGAAAAGAAGAAGAAGAACAGGGGAAGAAGAAGAAGAGAAGTAGAAGGAAAAGAAAAAGAAGAAGAAAAGAAGAAGAAGATAAGGAAAAGAAGAAGAAAGGGAGAAGGCGGTGCTCGGTGGCGCGCCGGCCACCGGAGCTCGCTGTCCAGTCGGCGGCAAGGCCTCCAGCGGGTCTGGCCTCCAAGGTTGAGAACAGAGAGAGGGGAAGAGAGTGGAGAGAGAGATAGTGAGTAAGAGAGGAAAGAGAGAGAAAAGAGATTGAGACTTTTGGGGGGTTTATTTAGAGGAGAAATAGAGAGGCAGTGGGATGGGTTTAAGTCGGTGGATTAATGGCGGTGGGGGAAAAGTCCAGAAAAATGGAGAAGAGAGGGGAAAAAAGAAAAGAAAGAAAAAAAAGATTTTTATATATTTAATTAATATTATAATTGGGTCAAAAATTGAGTAGCTCTGAACGGTGCCCAAAAATTACATAAAATAGGAAATATTACGCGGAGGGATATGAAATCAGATTCTAGAAATCTTATCCAGTTTGCAAGTTAAAAATCCTAGAGTGTATCGCCGATACCAGGCGACACCAGTTTGGCCCGATTTTTAATAAATTTAGAAAAATTCTCAAAAATATCAAAACGTAGCTAATATGATTCTAAGACATAAGGTGAAAGAAGATTCTCAAAATTCAACTCTTTTGTGAATTAAAATCATAGAGCCGATTATCGGTATTGGTCGGGAGCCGACTATGGAGATTTTTCAAAATAATCCAGAAAAATTTCAGAAAATTCTGAAAAATCTAAAATATTGAAAAATAATATCTAAAACTGAAATCAGCTCAATCTGACTAATAAAAGGTCAAATCAATTTTATACGTCGTATCGAGTACTGATACTGTGATACGTACATCAGGGATCAGGGGGTACACCAATGAAAGTAAACAAGATTTTAAGGTACTAAAGATACCAATTGAAAATATCTTGATACCAATTTAAAATATCTTGTAAATTTTGAAACCAATAGAAAATGACACATGATGCGTTTTTGATACCAATGAAAATAATATATATATATATATATATATATAATATATATATATATATATATATATATTTTATATATATATATATATATATATATAGACACACACACACACACACACACACACACACACACACACACACATATATATATATTATTATGGATATTGATACCAATTGAAAGTAAAAATCATTGAAAGTAGAAACCATATTTCTTTGGAAATACCTCATTTTACAATAAAGATACTAAATTGAGAAAATGCCAATTAATATTATTGATACCAATATTGAAAATATTAGCATATACCAAAATAAAGTACTTTTCATCATAAAGAATGGGAGTAAGATACCAATTGAGAATAAATCGATTGAAAGATAAAACATGAGTTTTCTCCCCCTTTATGAAATACTAATAAAAATAATGTATAAGCTTGTATAAGATACCAATTAAAAAATAATTGTCATTAAGGACTAAATCAAGCTTAGCATATACATAATTTGTGCTTTAAGATGTAATGATATAGTAAGCACAATCAAATCATATATGTGTGTGTATGTGTGTGTATATATGTATATATATGTGTGTGTGTGTGTGTGTGTGTGTGTATATGTGTGTGTGTGTATATATGAAAATGTAAATACCAATCGAAATTGATACTATTTAAAGTGTGAATCATACATATATAAGAAAACACATATGAGTGTACAAACTTAAAAATATCAATTGTGATACCAATTGAAAATATAATGAGGATCAAGTGTATAATTTATAATTACCTTCCTATTCATGCACATGTTAAAAAGATTTACAATTTGAGCATACAAGGTATGGTCGCCCATCGGTCCTCCCTTGGGTTGGTGGGGTTTTAAAAATAAGTTTGAAAATAATTTTAGTATAATTGAAAACTCTAACAAGATGATGAAATACACAACTAGTTTTATGATAATCTAGAAAACTAGTAGAAATCCTTAAAGTAAGGAATAAAATAAGAATATATCCATGAAAACATGAAAATCACTCAACAATTGACACTCAAAATCTATAAGCACATATAAGTCTTATGAAAATAAAAATCATGAGTAAATAAGAATAATGTGATTGTAAGAATCATGTAATCAACAAAATCATGAAAATAGGTAATTAAGCTCAATATTAAATTCCTTTACAAACATGAACAACATGAAAAAATTATCAAGCTAATAGGGCTTTAAGGTATATGTATGTTTTGTCTAAAGTAGAAGTATACATACATATCCCAAACACAAATGAGTCCATAAAAATTTGAGTGACAAGCAAGTGACTCAAGGGTATACATGTATATCTTAAAGTTTTGACAAAATTGACATATACATGAAACTAAACACAAAATCATGAAACATGTATAAAAATAAAGAATACAAGTTAAAATGCATGAATCATCAAAACTAGGCTATGCTAGTACATCTAATGGGTACAAATGAGCGATTAAGCATAACATAATCAAATGTGGCTCATTAGTTGTACAAGTATACACACAAGTTTTAATGACAACTACATCTAAACAAGTAATCAAAACATGAAGCACAAAAATCATAAATAAAGAATCAATATGATCATTATGTAAATGTACATGCCTTAGAGTTATAATATACACAATAGTTAACTAAGTGAGAATACAAAATTGTTGGCCCAGAGGCCTTTCACTCTAGTTTTGATGATGATTAACTCATGTAGTTATGTTTACTAAGAATCTTGTGATTTTAGTTTCAGATCATTTAGCAAGATATTAGTTGGTGATTGCTTCAAAAAGAGGAGTTTTGGATCGAGTCGACTTGAAGATTGAAGATCGTCAAGAAGACTTAGGTATCCTAGTTTTAGTTTAGTATGTTTAGATCCATTTGTAAAGACTAGATAGTTGATATGCTCAAGTTCACAAACACATAAGTTTTATGTTTTGGAATTGGTTTTCATGAATAGATTGATCAAAATAAGTTACTTTATTTTTATGTATATTAGATGTGCTCTATATACATACATGCTTACATGACTTATACAAACTTAGTTTGACATACCTATTCATGTAGTTTATGTTTTGGTATTTTAACAAAACAAAATTTTGGATTTAAAGACAAAAACTATGATATATATTTGTTTCTTGTATATTGGACTTATGTTCATATGCAACATGCCTAAAAGTGTTTAAATATCATGTTTTTGTATTTCAATGAGTTTTAGGAAAAATCAGATTTCCTATTGAAAAATCCAAGTTTGATAAAATACAGTTTTTGGTTTTGGTAAAAATGATAAGACACAAAAATAGTTCAAATTGCTTGATATTTGAGTTGAAATTTTTATCATATATTTATATATCAATGCAAAATGGTAAAACTATTTTTGGAGATTTTTAGAAGTTTTTAAAGAATTTTTAGAAATATTTTTAACTTGTTTTTCTGACCCAGAATATTAGCTGCCAGGCGCTAGCGGTCGACCGAGACGGTCGACCGTGTTCCAGAGCCGGTCGACCGGTCGGTCGACCGACGTGCACAGGTCTGTGCACGTCTGGCCAGGCAATGGGCCGGTCGACCGCGCGGTCGACCGGACGAGAGAGCTTTGCTCTCTGTATCTGGGCGGTCGACTGGGCGGTTGACCGGGATGCCCCAACGGTCATATTTATGACCGTTGGCGGGTCGACCGGGCGGTCGACCACCAGCCTGTCAGGCTGAAAAATCAGCTTAACGGCTAGTTTCTTGGGGAGCCTATAAATACCCCATTTCTATGGGGGTTTTGTATAAGATTTTCAAGAGCAAAATTCCTACTTTTCTGAAGTGCTTTTACAAGTTTTAAAAGGTGTTTTAGAGCTTAAAAGATTTCATCTTTATTGTTTTTCAAGGGTTTTGGAAAATCAAAGAAAACTAGATTTTTGGGATATTGTTTTGGATTTTCATTTCTATCATCTACAAGAGATTTCCCAAGTAGTTTTTTTTTGTTATTTGCTTTTTAAAAACACCTTGATATCCACTTGAGCTATATCTTCTATCCTATTCTATTAGGATCATTTGTTTTTGTGGAAAAGAGATTGTTTGAGGTTGTTGTAGCCTCCAAGTTGTAAACACCCTTGCTTTTGTTGTATCTCTCTTTGGTAGAGGTTGTTCGGGTGATTGGTTTGCTCCCTCTTTGGTAGAGGTTGAGTGTAACGCCCCGATCCTAAAGATACGGAGACGTTATGGCGACGTACATACGCGAGGTGAAAACACGCTCACGCGTACGTTAAGCCTCAGTACAGTACATAACCTCCATATAGACATGAGTCCCAGCATGAAATAAGTACAAGAATACCTGCAGAAATAGGTCAGCGATCATAATAGATATGAAAAATAGGGACAAATAAGATAACAGAAATAAATGCCCAGGATACCTATGAATAGGCCAGATGAGGAACCTCCTATGTCACGCCAAGACACTCTCTGCTACTCTGAGAACTCGGATCTCCAATCTGGGCACGCAAACCCAGGGTCGTCAGAAAGCGACCTAGTGAGTGGTAAAATGAAGGAGGCAGTAATATATACATAATAATACAAGCACGATACTAATATATAATACATGATGTGGTACAAGTGATATTATATCATAAGCATATAGGAAGCAGTGGAAATATATAAACATGTCATCTTTTGATACCATCACTACCTAGCCGGTTATCATCAGGTCATGACTCTAATCATATCTAGTTTATATAATAAATAATGTTATCTAGCGGTGACGTAACAGCAGTGAATATGGTAGTGATGTAAATGAATATGCAGGTGGGCATATGCAATATGAACATGCTACTGCGTTGTGTCTAAATAGCATATAAGCAATGCAAAACAGAATATATGTGATGCAAGGTGTACATGTGCATGAGTAGTATGCCACCATAGGTATCAGGTAGTATAGCAAAGTCTACAGGTAACATGATAGCGGATACAATAACATGAACAGGAATAGTAACAGGTAAGCAAGATCACAGTGAACATGATAGCAGACAAAATAATAGGAACAGTAACAAGTTAGTATACATGTATCAGGCAAGTCATGTGATTGACACAATAGTAGAAATCAGTACCACCTGATATTTTAATCAATCTCTTCCAGTGTCCCATACCACTGGCAGTTCATACTGGAGCCCGCACTCCAGTCGAACCCATCCGAACATGGCCTACGGGTACCATTATCCAGACGAGAGAATGACCAAATAACAAGTGTTCCCAACGTCACTATTGTGTATACTGTTTTATTATGTTATTTGGAAACCCATGGTCGAGGAGTTCTTATCGGGTGGATGTATCCCGTGCATACCCGGGATCACGGCCTTAAACGGACCCCTGGCTGCTAAGACCAGGGCCCTCCGCTAAGAGGGGAGCACGAATCAAGTAACGGGAGCTCATGGAGCTAGTGGTAGGTAGCACTACCGTCCCCTACAGGGACTAACAATATGGATCCAGTACATCACCCGATAAGATCTAATCAACCGTCAAGTCTCCCCCATACCCAAGTTATCATTATTATCTGATATGTCCAGTCTACAATGTGACAAGAACAACTACTGTACATGATACGGGTAACATGATAACTGGACCAGAGCTCTGTTGATAGCGTAGAACAATATAACGGGAATCGGGAACAATATAACGGGAACCATATAACGGGAAACGGGAACAGTAGATGTGGAATTCCACATATCGCACATCAACAGCTCTCATGTCCAGTAATGGGAATATCCATATCAGTAACCGGAAACAATCCTATAACATAAATACGGTAACATGAAACAATAATACATGTAGCATGAACGGGTATCCAACAATATCAATAACGGGAATCAATCAGATAACATGAATACAGTAACATGGAACAATAATACATGGAAGATGAAATACAGAAACCATACACACATGTGTAACAGTGATATGTGAACCTGAGGTGTGTGTCGAGCATCCATGTAACGATGAGAATAATATTGCGAAATGTAGTACGCCATGCAGTGGGATATCCGTGTACCAGTCGAATATATATATGTGTAGCCAGAATCCGTGTGATACACTCGTGATAGTACATATAATAACAGTATCTACTATAAGACCATATCCCGTGACCTGACGGTATCCGTGTAACTGAAATGCATGTACTAGAAAGACAAGGGTGGCATCTTAGTGTGGTCCGTGGGTTGGTACAGTGGCTAATGTCAGATATGTTATTTATCATCAAGATTATAAGATTAATTACAATGGGGTAGATATCACATAATAATTATTATATACAAGTTATGGATTATTGAAAATACATTATGAGTATCTTATCACTTATGTTCAATGATACATCATTTATGTTCTAATTACAGTGATGGACCGATAACTACATGTTTATTAATTATAATCCTGATTTATTACTTAATGTAAGCACCCAATTTCATTAAACATAATAAAATAAAAATTATAAAATAAAACACTCACAAACTGGCTACAGGACTGTAGCTCTCATTCCCACGATCGCAACGGATCCAGAATCGCCCGAATCGGAGTCCGGATGCTCCAGATATCGCCCGAACACTAAAATAAATGAAAATGGGTTAAATATGTAAATAAAATATGAAATGCAATTACTGAAATGTACAGGGGGGTTTCTATAAACTTACCCTTAATGGGTTTCAGATGCGGGTTGGCTCATAATGGGTCGGGTTTAGATCCAATACCCGAACCCGCATACTTAAGTGTACATGGGTTGCGGGTTAACGGGTTTAATGGGTTTGCAACCCATCCCAAAAAGAGTAATGGGTTCGGGTTCATACCCGAACCCGAACCCATCAAACAGCAGCGGCAGCAGCCGCTGCTGCGGCTCAGCAGCTGCAGGCCGGCCGGCCAGCTTAGCTGGCCGGCAGCCAGCGAGACCCGCCGGCGGCGGGCCTAGCCGCCGGCGGTGGGTCACAGAGAGAGAGAGAGGCGGCGGGCCTAGCCGCCGGCGGTGGGTCACAGAGAGAGAGAGAGAGAGAGAGAGAGAGAGAGAGAGGGAGAGAAAGAGAGAGAATAGGAAAAGGGGCAGGGGCTGCGGCGGCCAGTTCCGCCTCGCCGGCGCCGCGCCACCGCCGGCGGCTCCGCCCCGCCGGCGGTGATACCAGAGAGAGGGAGAAAGAGGGATGGAGAGAGAGAAGAAAAAGAAGAAAACAAAAAGGAAAAAAAAGAAGAAGAAGAAGAAGAAGAAGGGAAAGAAAAAGGGAGAGAAGGGGTGGTGCGGCCTGGGGAGGCGCGGTGGCGCGCCGGCCACCGGCCATCGGCCGCGAGCGTGGGTCGAGCTCGCCCCCGGGCCTGGAACAGTGTGAAGGGGAGAGAGAAGGAGGAGGGATTTAAGGAGGTGGAGTCGGTGGAAATAAGTCGGTGGTGGAAGATTGGAGAAGAAGAAAGAAGGAAGGAAAAAGAAATAATTAAACAAATGAATTGTTTATATTATTTTAATAGAGTCAAAAATTGACTAGCTCCGAACAGTGCCCAAATATTATAGAAAATAGAGAATATTATCCTGAGACAGAATATGAAAATGGTTTACAGAAATTCAATCCGGTTTGCACGTTAAAAATCCCGGAGTGTCTCGCCGATACGGGCGACACCGGTTTGGCCGGATTTTCGATAAATTCTGAAAAATCCCCAAAACTACCCAAATGTAGCTCATGTAATTCTACGATACACGGTAAAAGCGGATTCTCAAAATTCTACTCCGTTTGTGAGATAAAAATCGTAAAGCAGATTATCAGTATCGGTCGACACCGACTCGGAGATTTTCCAAAAAAAAATCCAGAAAATTTTCAGAAAATCCTGAAAAATCTACAATATTAGAAAATAACTTTTGAAACTGAAATCAGCTCGATCGGACTACCATGGAGGTCAAATCAATTTTGAACGTCGTATCGCGTACCGATACGGTAATACGTACACCGGGGATCAGGGTGTTACATTGAGATTGTGGTTTGCTCCCTCTAGTGAGAGGTGGAGTTTGGTTTGTAACCCTCTTCGGTAGAGATGTTGGTTGTTTGGCTACGGGCCTACCCTTCGGTTGTGAGGTGGTGTTTGAGAGAGGAGTTCGGTACTCCTATTGTTGTAACAAATCCTCCTCGGTGGAGGTTCCCTCGGTGGGAGTATAGTGGATTAGAAATCCTTCTCGGTGAAGGCGGGGACGTAGAGCTAGGGGCTCGAACCTCGGAACATATCTTTGTGTTTGCGTTTGATCCATTGTCTCTTAACCCTCTCTCTTTACTTGTGCAAAGCATCATTCATTGATTCATATCTTATTGCTTGCATTTGTGCCTTGCATTATTTCATATTGTTCATCTTTATATGCTTGGCTTGCTTTTGTGTGCCTCACTTATACTTAACCACAAGAGCTTCATATAGCACCTCAACCCTTATCTAGGGAAATCAAGAGGAGTTAGTCCAGAGCCCTTCACGGGGAATTCAGCTACACTTGTTGGTTGTATTAAGTGTGTTGCAAAATAGTTTTTGCTTCCGCATTTAGTTTCTAGATTAGCATTATCACCTATTCACCTCCCCTCTAGGTGATTTTCAATTGGTATCAGAGCCTACGCTCCTGATATTTTGGCTTAACATCCTAGGAGTGAGATCCTTGTTTGCTAATCTACCATTTGCATTTGCACATTTGTTTGCTTGCACACATATAGTTTGGACCCATGGACTTCATGACCCCACTTATATTTGACCCTTCCAACATTCTTTTTTGGAAGACTAGGATGTCTATATACCTCCAAACCCTAGGATATAAGGTTCACCTTGCCATTACCAAGGAATCCTACCTTAGTGATAGCAAGCATGTAGGGGCCAATGCACTAGCCCTTGAGGCTATTAGAAGCACATTAAATAAAGAATATCATACGCTTGCTTCTAACTTTGATTCCGCATTTGCAGTGTGGAATATGTTGACAACCACAACCACTACCTCCAAGCTTCAATTGCCTATCCAACAAGAGGATGAATCTAGTGGAGGTGAATCCGAGCCACAACAATGCTATATGGACCAAGGGAATAACTCCCTTGAGGTACAATCGGAAACTCAACTAGATAGTTTTGATTCTAGTTCTTCATGTGATAATCATATTGATGCCCATGCCTTGAATGAAGAACTTTCTATTGTTTGTGAAAAATTGATTGAAAAATATAAAGTTTTGAAAAAGAAGACATTTGCTTTAACTAAAGAAAATGAAAAATTGTCTTCTAAACTTGACAGGGTTTTACAAGAGAAGGTTGAGGTCTATAATGAAAGGGATTCATTGAGATCTCAACTTGATCTTGCACTAAAAGAAAATAATTTTTTGAAAAATAAAAATGATTGTGATAATGTGTTGAAGAAATATGAGTTTTTATCTTCAAAAGTTGATTTTGTTATAAAAGAGAATGTTGCTTTGAAAAATAAAATAATTTCTATTTCAAATGATTTAAATGTTTTTTTAAAGAAAAATAAATCTTTGAAAAATGATATTGTTTCTCATGTTTGCCATGCTCCACCTAGAACACCTATTGCATGCCACACTTCTTCTTTAATTGAACATGATATATCCATGCTTAAGAAGAGTGTAGATTGTTTAGGCTCCACTTTGAGCTAATGTGTAGTGGGTCATACACGTTTGGAATCTTTGTTTCGAAAAAAATAAGTTTCATCTATTCATGTACACCCTCCACGGCATACACATGCTCCTCACGGACACCATCATCACTTGTATGCTCATGTGTACATTTGTACACATTGTGGACGTAAGGGCCACCTTGCTAAATTTTGCTATGATAGAATACATGATGTTAATTTAGCAAATAAATTTGTTTGGGTTAGGAATGATACTAACCCCCATGGACCCAAAAAGTTGTGGGTACCAAAGACCACCCCTCTTATGTTTGATGTAGGTGTGGGCTCTCGCATGACGTGAGAGTAGCGATACCTTGGAGTGGATGCGTTCTGTACTTAAAGGAAACATTTTGGATGCATCACTTTCAACGGATGTTTGGTGGAAAGGACCACCATGTTTTGGAGACAAGGAAAGTTGCCTTCTAGGTTTTGGTAACGATTCCTAACTCCTAATTATTATTTACATGCTTTTCATTTTATTCATTATTAGCATGTTTTGATGTTTGTAGATTATTGTGTAAATGCCATGATTATTAGACCCTTGACATGCATGTATGGCCTTTTGAGACACCCATGTTTAATATGGACTATTATTTTTGTGTTCTCACCATTGTTTAGTTATCATATTAATCATAGCTCTAATAACATGTGGATTTGCATAATATCATGTTTTTGTTTATCATGATGATTTTTGTCTTGTTTTATGCTTCATGCTTTGAATATATGTTTAAATGTTAGTTTTCATTAAGACTAGGTACATATTTGTGCATATAGTGGGCCACAAATAAATCTATATATGTTTGTACTTGAATGCTTATTTGTACCCATTAGATGTGCTAGTATAGTCTAATTTTGATGATTCATGCATTTAACTTGTATTCTTATTTTTCCATGTGTTTATGTTTAACTTCATGTATATGTCCATTTTATCCAAATTATTGTTATACATATACATACTTTGAGCCACATGCCTTCATGCATATATCTTTGTGGACTCGTTGTGTTTGAATATGTATGTATACTTTAGTTTGTATAGGACATACATATACCTTGAAGATTAATAAGTTTTGATGATTTTCATATTTTCATGTTTCAAGGAATTAATTGAGCTTAATTGAATATCTTTCATGATTATGATCTTGACATCTTATTTGTACACTCACATTTATTGTTTACTCATGTTTTGTTTTCATGAGTCATATTTATGCTTAATTGGCTTAGAGTGTTGATTATCATGTGGATTTTATATTTCATGAAAAATAATTTTGTTTTATTCCTTACTTGAAGGATTTCGTACTAGTTTACAAATTTTTTATAACTAGTTATGGTATTCTTCGTTATGGTAGAGTTTTTCAAACATACTTCAATTTTCAAACCTATTTTTAAAAAACCCCTACCTTCCAAGGGTGGTTGGCTGGGAGATCATGCTCATATATGCTTTATAGTGAAAATCATTTTAAACTTGAACATGATTGGGAGGCTAGGTTATATGAGGTATACACTTGATATTATTGTTGTTTCAATTGGTATCATTGGATTCTTTCAATTCGTATCAATATTGACATTTTTGTATACTCATATATTTTTTGTATATGTATGCTTGTACTTCAAAGAGTATCAATTTCGATTGGTATCTATTTTTCATACATATATATATCTTGTTTATGCTAAAGCTTGAGTTTCACTTTGTTTCAATTGATTCAATTTTCAATTGGTATCTTAATTCGAGCCTACGCATTGTTTTAGTTTGTATTTCATAAAGGGGGAGAAAATTCGATTTTCATATTTCTATTGGTATTTGTATTTCCACTCCCTTGCTTTATGATAAAAAAAATTTCAATTGATATCAAGATGCACTACTTTGACACATTTTTAATTGGTATCAAATTTGTTTTATTGAGAAAATTCAAATTTTGTTTTAATAGGAAATATTCAAAAGTTTTGATTTGTATTGCCTATATGCAAGGAGAGCTTAACATCTCTTCTACATATAAATTCATGTTGAGTGTATCTTATATTGAGGAGCTTGACAACTCTTCTTTATGTGGTACACGTGTGTAGGGGGAGCTTCACATCTCCTCTTATGCATTGCATATTATGTGTTATGTGAATTAGGGCTTGTCATCCTTTCTTCATATAATGCATGTATGTAGGGAAGTTAACTTAGCGTCTTCCTCTTCATGAATGTATATAGCATATACCATTTTTTTATTGATTTATGTTTACTTTCAATTGGTATTAAGATGCTATCTTTGACATATATTTAAATTGATATCTTAATTGATTGTAACCCCTTATTGATATTCTTTTTGTTTTAGACAAAAAGGGGGAGAACATTGTTTTTATTATTTTTGACCCCTTTGTTGATTCTTCGTTTCGAACAAAAAGGGGGAGAAATTTTTTTTTTTTAATTATTTTGCTTTTGCTTTTACCCCTTTATTGATGATTGACAAAAAGGGGGAGAATTATTTGAGAGTTTTATATGCATATTTATGTTTTGCATATATTAAGTTTAATTGGTATCTAGAGCATGTTTTAATTAATTTAATTAGTATCTAGAGCATGTTTGTTTTTGAAAATTTCAATTGGTATAAAAACATATTTTATTGTTTTATGCATATCTATGCATGTTTCGTGTTTAGCATTCATTGCATATATTTATATTTTATTTGTTTATGCATGAGTTAAGGGGGAGCTCTTTGTAGCTTAACTTTAATCCATGCATATATAACTCCATGAATTTTGTCATCATCAAAAAGGGGGAGATTGTTGGCCCAGAGGCCTTCCACTCTAGTTTTGATGATGATTAACTCATGTAGTTATGTTTACTAATAATCTTGTGATTTTAGTTTCAGATCATTTAGCAAGATATTAGTTGGTGATTGCTTCAAAAAGAGGAGTTTTGGATCGAGTCGACTTGAAGATTGAAGATCGTCAAGAAGACTTAGGTATCCTAGTTTTAGTTTAGTATGTTTAGATCCATTTGTAAAGACTAGATAGTTGATATGCTCAAGTTCACAACACACACAAGTTTTATGTTTTGGAATTGGTTTTCATGAATAGATTGATCAAAACAAGTTTACTTTGTTTTTATGTATATTAGATGTGCTCTATATACATACATGCTTACATGACTTATACAAACTTAGTTTGACATACCTATTCATGTAGTTTTATGTTTTGATATTTTTAACAAAACATATCTATATTTTTGACATGAATCCAAAATCGGTTAAACCGAAAACCAAAACCAATAAACTTTAAACTTGTGTGTGTATTGTGAACTTGAGCATATCAATACTATCTAATCTTTACACAAGATCTAAACATACTAAATACAAACCGAGGTCTTCTTGTAGAATTTCTTCTCTAAATTGATTCGATCCAAACGCGATCTAACGAGCTTGACTCCAACCGAGTGCTAGATGCGATCTTGACGCTCGAGCTCTTGAATCTACATGTGAAAGCTCCAAAACACCTTTGTTGAAGCTAAACGCCTACTAATATCTTGATCAAATATCTGAAACTAAATATCACAAGATTATTAATAAAATATAACTACATGAGTTAATCATCATCAAAACTAGAGTGATGGGCCTCTGGGCCAACAGGTGTATCATGCAAGGACAAAGTGCATAGCTACCTGGTTCCACTTTGTTCGGGAGATTCTTGATGAAGGTGATATTAAGTTACTAAAGATTCACACAAAGGAGAATCCCGCAGATGTGCTTACTAAAGTGGTGTCAGGAGTGAAGTTTACTTATTGTAAAGAGTTGCTCCATATCCTTCCAGTTGCTTGAGCTCAGTGGAGCTCTTTTGGATGAACTACGGATGGCTTGATCACTTGAGCAAGGTACGTAGGCAGCCACATTGGTGCAGCCACTTTCGAGTCGACAGGTACTATGATAAGTTCGGCTCTGATTTGAGATATCTTCATCGAGATGGAGAATTGTAGGGGGAGAGAGATAAAAAATGTAAGATGGAGTCTTTTCAAACTTATCAGGAAATATAGTGCAGAGATCGGGAGCCAAAAGGAGCGAGAACAGAGCTTATATCAGGCCAGCAGCAGGTCCGGTTGACCGATGTGCACAAAGTAGGGCCGGTGGACCGGTGTGCACAAACGTGCACAAAGTAGCTCGGTCGACCGCCCGGTTGATCGTAGCAGGATAACGGTCAATTGCTTGATCAACTGACTGACATGAAGAACTCTCGGTTGAACACGATCGATCGATCGGTTGACTAGGTGCTTGGGTCGATCGACCTACAGGCGTATCTGGACGCGGATCTGTCTCTCCTTTCAGGATTCGAACTTTGTTTCTGAATTAGAGAAGAATCCAATTAGAGTTTCCTAAATTCTTTGGTCTATTTGGCTATAAATAAAGGGTCAAAGCCCTCTTGAATTGTATGCAATGTATAAATTGTATTGGTTGTTGAATCAATAAAATCTCTCTCTCCCTTACCCCTAGGATGTAGGCAAATTATCGAACCTCGTTAAATATTGTGTTTGCTTTCTCTCTTGTTTCTAGTTCTTACTATTTTTAGGGTGCTTCTCTGTTACATTTATTGGGTTCCTCGCTGGTTGTTGTCTTGCGCGCAACATGATATGCTTGCTGAGTTGAAATTGAGAAATGTGAAGCATTCACAGCTCACTGATTTTATGGGTGCTATGCATCAGGCTGCCCTGTATCTTACCTGTAAGGCCTTATAATGTATTAATCAAGGCGATTAAATGCATATAAGTATAATTAGGATTGTAAAGGGTTCTCTTAATGAAAATTTGATACTTGTATTGACATTTTGTTGGTATCTTGCCCAACCTTGTTGTTTGAATTCTGCTTGTAAGAGAAAGAATCAGGAAGAGAATTAGTGATTTGAGGTTTGAAATTATGGTATTGCTGGGTTCGATTTGCATTTATGCCCTTGTGAAGCTTGAAACTTTGGACGTATGCACCTATTGCTGATTACACACATGTATGTCTTTCTGTTCCTTAGTTTGAATTAATATGATTAAAAAGTTAAAAAATGCAATAATTAGTATTGTAAAGTAGGGGTGAGCTTCGGTCGGTTCGGTTCGGATTTTGCCAATTTTGACAAAACCGAACCGAACCAAATAAGGTTATGAACTGAACCGAACCGACTCGGATCGGTTCGGTTCGATTAATTCGGGGGATCACCTCGCCGTCGAACTTCCCATCTCAACTTTCACACCTTCTCGTCAAATCTAAGTTGACTATGAATTTTTTTCCGTGATCAATATTTTTCTCATACGAACACTGGTTTAAAAAATAAACTAGCTTTCAAAACTTAGACAAACATAAAAGTTCAAAAATGATTTAAGAAAAGCTTTAGAATATATCTACATTAGATATTTAAAAGATATGCATAATACTCTATTGCATATAATAGAATATTTCAAAAAAAAATATAAGCGATATGTAAACAATAACCTTAATATTACACAAAAATGTGAACATCTCATGAATTTATTGCTTGAAATGTTTCACTAATTCAAGCATTTTAATGATACTGAAGAGTTAGGGCTGTATACTTATGACATAAATACAAGCATGCATGACATGACATACACCAACATCATTGTAAAACATGAATGCTGCTTGTATTGACGCAAAACTGTGCTGGGTTAATTTGGTTCGGTTAATTCGATCGGTTCGGGTTTCGAAACCCGATACCGAAACCTGACCGAATTTACGCAGTTCGGTTCGGATCGGTTTCGGTTTTCAGTTTTTGGACGGTTTTTTTCGGTTTTAACCGAAATCTGCTCACCCCTATTGTAAAGGACTTGAATTTAATCCAGGTAAGATAGCAATTTGGGCCTTCATGAAGAGATGCAACCATGATCAGAAGCCTGGCCCAAATCATGAAAGAATCTGCAGCACACAATCCGGCACGTAAAACTTCATATGCATGATCTTATGCATTCAGTCATCTTGTATGAATTTTTATGTAGTCATATATAGTTGCAAGATAAGTGAGGGGAAATCATAGAACCAAGGTGTCAATATCGCCCGATACCCATATTTATACCCGATATAACCGAGAACCAATGTTGCCAATACGACCGATACCAAAAACTTACGACTCATACTGATACCAATACCGATACCGAGATATCAAACCATGATCACAACATACACTCTCAGACAAACTAACAAGTTATCATTTTTATGTAAACAAAGGGCCCTGAGCATTTTCCTTGCAACTCCCTGCTACCCTGTTTGTCATCTGAGTTGGACCCTGATCCTAAATGAATTATGGCTGCCATGCTCTGCAAGCTCCCTTCTGTTTGCTTTTCCATTGCCTGGATTTTGTTTCTGTTCCTCTTCTTTGTGTATGGGAAATGTCACGCTCCGCTTCCCAAAATACGCTGGAGCGGTGACGCGACACGAGTCGGCGACGCATATACGCAAGGAAAATACCTCACGTATACGCGCTAAGCCTAAAGTAACCTGAACAAGCTATAAATCTAAACCATAATAATCAAGGATCACTGCACATATACATATAAAGACTACACATGATCAGGAATGAAATAAGGAACAGAATAGAAGCCAAAGGTGATATACAGGAATCAAATAATAATAGCAGGAATAAAGAAATGCAAGAATACCAGAACCAAAAGGAAGAGTGTCCAGCTCCTCGCAAAGCGTACCATCTCATCGAATACCTGCACAATAGAACAAGCGTCTAATATCTGGATGTGCAAATCCAGGGTCGTCAGAACGCGACCTGGTGAGTGTGTGTGTAAAGGGAAAAGCTCGTGCATATAAACAAGGTGCATAAAGCAATAACAAGAATAACTGCAGATATAAGGTAATCAAATAACATGATACATAAGCAACTGAATAACAATAGTAAGAATAAGAGTACAGGTACAAGACAAGTAAAACAACTATAACAAACAACAGATGTCTAGGTGTATATCTTAGGAATATCACTAACCTAGTACATAATCTGGTCCTGGTTACAATCATGTGTCTATCATAGTATTATATATATATACAATCAGGTGATTACGGTCAGTCACAAAGCATCAACAGTTTATTATTAATTATGTCAGCGAACACCAATTATTACACGTAATAGACACATCCCATACTACGCCAACCACACATGCCAATCGATGCCCTAAATTATTGAAACTGATCGGTTGGAGACATTGTCCATACTTTAGGTGGGTCTCATGCATACCCGGGACCATGGCCCAGACTCCTGGCGCTGAACCAGGACCTACCGCAAGGTAATCAGGAACATGTAAACAGGAACAGGTACATGTATAATATGTATAACAGGAAACATGACGGGGTGCCAGTCACCCCACGGGAACCCTGCAGTGGAACCCTCTTTTGGCTGCGCAACCTAAATCCTAGTGTAACACCCTGATCCCCGGTGTACGTATCACCGTATCGGTACGCGATACGACGTGCAAAAATTGAATTGACCTCCGTAGTAGTCCGATTGAGCTGATTCCAGTTTCAAAAATCATTTTCTAATATTTAGATTTTTCAGGATTTTCTAGAATTTTTCTTAAGTATTTTGGAAAATCTTCGTTGTCGGTGTCGACCAATACCGATAACTGGCCTTACGATTTTTCTTTCACAAACAGAGTAGAGTTTTGAGAATCCGCCTTCACCATGTGTCTTAGAATCGTATTATCGATGTTCGGGTATTTTCGGGGATTTTTCTGATTTTATCGAAAATCTGGCAAAACCGGTGTCGCCCGGTACCGGCGTCATCTTTCAGAATTTTTAATGTGCAAACCGGATTTAGTTTCTGCAAACTGTCTTCATCTTATGTCTCAAGATATTATTCTCTATTTTTTGTAATTTTTGGGCATCATTCGGAGCTAATCCAATTTTGACCCTATTTAAATAATATTAAATTATTATTTTCCAATTCTTTTTTTCAATTTCTTTCTTCTTCCTTCTTCTCCACGTTTCCCTCACCGCCTTACTGTTTACCCACCGCCTCTCTCTCTCTCTCTCTTTCTCCTCTAAATACTACCTCCTCTCTCTCTCAATAATTTCCTCTCTCTCTCTTCCCTAACTCTCTCTCTCTCTCTCTCTCTAATCTCTCAATTCTCTCCCTCTCTCTCTATCTCACTATCTCTCTTCATCTCTCTCTCTGTGACCCGGCTGAAGCATGCCGCGGCCCGGCTGCCCCGGCCGGCGCCACCGCTGCCGTACCCCAGCCCGGCCGGTGGCCGGCCGCCACCGCGCCACCACCCTCTCCTCCTCCCCTTTTCCTTCTTCCCCTTCTTTTCTTTTTCTTTCCTTTTTCTTCCCCTGTCAACCCTCTCTCCATTTCTTTATTTCTTTCCCTCACTCTCACCTGCTATGCCGGAGCCGGGACCGCCGCCGCCGGCCAGCCAGCGCCACCGGCCAGCTAAGCTGGCCGGCCGGCCCACACAGGAGCAGCAGGGCTGCTGCTCCTGTTTTTCCTCATCTTTCCCTTGTTGGGTTTGGGTAAGACCCAAACCCAATAAATCCTATTGGGTTCAAGTGAAACCCATTTAGTCCGTTAACCCGTTTTTATAAGTTAGTTGGGTTTGGGTCGTGGATCCAAACCCGACCCGTTAACAGCCCGAACCCGCTCCAGAACCCATTACAGGTAATTTTACAGAAAACTCCCTGTCACTTTTCAGTATTTGCATTTTAAATATTATTATTTACATATTTAACCCATTTTCATTACTTTTAGCGTTCGGGTGATATCGGGAGCATCCGGACTCCGATTCGGACGATTCTGGATCCGTTGCGATCATGAGGAAGAGAGCTAAAAGCCTAGAGCCAGTTTGTGAGTGTTTTTCTTTTATAAATTATATTTTACTGTGTTTAGTAACATTGACCTATTAATTATTGATTATGGATAAAATCCGGTAACTATTATTTATAGTCATTGGAATAGGAATGACCTCGAATATTGCTAGGTATATTGACATAGACAATTCGAATACAGTCATGACCTGCATAGCCACTGACACGCGGGTGTACACTCTTATGACATGTACTGTATCGCAGTCACGTTACATGCATACTGATCCATAGATACACTATGACATTACCCTAGTACTAGACATGCATGCTAGACACCGTTACGATAAGACACCGTCGACCATTGTTCCTACATATATTAGTGCTACGCAGGCTTATGACTACACGGATACTGTAGTTCACTGTACATGATAGTAGACCCTGACCACTGTTATTACCTGTGCATGTTACATAGATACTATGACACGACATACTTGTTACTTCGTAGGCATAACCCACCGATACGTAGCGGCACCACTTCACAAAATACCGTTATGTAATGTATTGTTATCCATATCACTGCACGGACTACTGTATTTCATATTAGCATAATCATCAGACACATTTATATCATGCTTACATATTACAGTTGCACATGTCTGTATTGTTTCTATCTTCTTGTCATATGGATCACCGTGCTTATTACATGTATTATTGATCCATGTTCCCGTATTCATGTTACATGATTGTGTCCTGTTACTGATATGGATTTTCCGTTACTGGACATGAGAGCTGTTGATATGCGATATGTGGACTTCCACATCTATTGATCCCGTTAAATTGTTCCCGTTATATTGTTCCCGATATATTGTTCCCGATTCCCGTTATATTGTTCTATGCTATCAACAGAGCTCTGGTCCAGTTATCATGTTACCCGTATCATGTACTGTTATTTGTTCTTGTTACATTGGATACTTGACATATCAGATCATAATGATAACTGGGGTATGGGGGAGACTTGACGGTTGATTAGATCTTATCGGGTGATGTACTGGATCCATATTGTTCTCCCACTGCAGGGGATGGTAGTGCTACCTACCAATTGCTCCATGAGCTATTGTTACTTGATTATTGTTCCCCTCTTAACGGAGGGCTCTGGTCTTAGCAGCCAGGGGTTTGATAAAGGCCATGATCCCGGGTATGCACGGGATACACCTACCCGATAAGAACTCTTCGACCATGGGTTTCCAATTAACATAATAAAACAGTATACACAATAGTGATGTCGGGAACACTTATTATTTGGTCACTCTCTCGTTTGAATAATGGTACCCGTAGGCCATGTCCGGATGGGTTCGACTGGAGTGCGGGCTCCAGTATGAACTGCCAATGGTATGGGACACTGGAAGAGAGTGATTGTAATACCAGGTGGTACTGATTGCTACTATTGTATAAATGACATGACTTTGACATGACTTGCCTGATACATGTTTAGTTGTACTTGTTACTGTTCCTGATCATTTATTCGATCTCATGTTACATATATACTTGTTCCTTTACCTGGTACATGTTACACTGTCTGTAGTGGCATACTACGCATGTTCTGCATTGCATATATTCTGTTGTTGTATACCTAGCACACCTCATTATTGTATATGCACAACATAGTATTATGGTTATAGTACATATGTCATCTGCATGTTCACTTCTATCACGTCACCACTAGCATGTTCAGTTCTATTACGTCACCACTAGACAACATGATAAACTGGATACTACTGTAGACAGGACCCGATGATAACATGCAAGGTAGTGATGGTATTAAAAGGTGACCTGTTTAGATATTTCTACTGCTTACCTGTTTATATTACTACTGCTGATTATATGCTTATTATTTAGTATCACTATTACCACATCATGTATTATATATTATTAGTATCGTGCTTGTATTATTATAGTATATATTACTGCTTCCTTCATTTTACCACTCACTAGGTCGCTTTCTGACGACCCTGGGTTTGCGTGCCCAGGTTTGAGATCCGAGTTACCGTAGTATCAGAGGTGTGTCTTGGAGTCACATAGGAGATTACTCATCAGGACTACTCATAGGTATCTTTATGTTTTATTTCTGCCATCATATTTGTCCCTATTATTCATTTCTATTATGATCGCTGACCCCTTTCTGTAAGTTTTATGTACTTATCTCATGCTGGAACTCATGACTATATGGAAGTAATGTACTGTACTGAGGCTTAACGTACACGTGAGCGTGTTTCCACCTCGCGTATGTACGTCACCATAACGTCCTCGTACCTACGGGATCGGGGCGTTACATAGTGGTATCAGAGCCTAGGTTCACACCTGGTGTGGGTAACCACCTGGGTCAATACTCGGGCTCTGACCAACAGTACAATCAGGTTCAGATTACCTTGTCTGTATCTGAATTTGGGGTTCCAGCAATGAGTACATGAATACCATGACCTGGACAATTCATTTCTTGACTTGTTTGTCTTCCTTCCTTCCTTCCAGTTGTTAACCAGAACATCCGATTTTCTTCTCGCTTTCCTTGCATCGTCTTGCTTCCCATCCGTTCGGATTTGTTCACTACCATACTTTTCCATCTCGAGTTCCTTATAGATAGCAGAGTGCGCAGCGGTAGTGTCGTGGACCCGTACCATTTCGGCTTTGGGGTTGAAAATCTTGTTCTCACACCTGATTGAAATTGCGATGACGCAATTTTTTGTAAGGTGGGGAGAACTGTAACACCCTGATCCCCGGTGTACGTATCACCGTATCGGTACGCGATACGATGTGCAAAAATTGAATTGACCTCCGTAGTAGTCCGATTGAGCTGATTCCAGTTTCAAAAATCATTTTCTAATATTTTAGATTTTTCAGGATTTTCTAGAATTTTTCTTAAGTATTTTGGAAAATCTTCGTTGTCGGTGTCGACCAATACCGATAACTGGCCTTACGATTTTTCTTTCACAAACAGAGTAGAGTTTTGAGAATCCTCCTTCACCATGTGTCTTAGAATCGTATTATCGACGTTCGGGTATTTTTGGGGATTTTTCTGATTTTATCGAAAATCCGGCAAAACCGGTGTCGCCCGGTACCGGCGTCATCTTCCGAGATTTTTAATGTGCAAACCGGATTGAGTTTCTGCAAACTGTCTTCATCTTACGTCTCAAGATATCATTCTCTATTTTCTGTAATTTTTGGGCATCATTCGGAGCTAATCCATTTTTGACCCTATTTAAATAATATTAAATTATTATTTTCCAATTCTTTTTTTCAATTTCTTTCTTCTTCCTTCTTCTCCACGTTTCCCCCACCGCCTTACTGTTTACCCACCGCCTCTCTCTCTTTCTCCTCTAAATACTACCTCCTCTCTCTCTCTCGCTCAATAATTTCCTCTCTCTCTCTTCCCTAACTCTCTCTCTCTCTAATCTCTCAATTCTCTCCCCCTCTCTCTATCTCACTATCTCTCTTCATCTCTCTCTCTATGACCCGGCTGAAGCATGCCGCGGCCCGGCTGCCCCGGCCGGCGCCACCGCCGCCGTACCCCAGCCCGGCCGGCGCCCCCGGCCGGTGGCCGGCCGCCACCGCGCCACCACCCTCTCCTCCTCCCCTTTTCCTTCTTCCCCTTCTTTTCTTTTTCTTTCCTTTTTCTTCCCCTGTCAACCCTCTCTCCATTTCTCTATTTCTTTCCCTCACTCTCACCTGCTATGCCGGAGCCGGGACCGCCGCCGGCGGCCAGCCAGCGCCGCCGGCCAGCTAAGCTGGCCGGCCGGCCCACACAGGAGCAGCAGGGCTGCTGCTCCTGTTTTTCCTCATCTTTCCCTTGTTGGGTTTGGGTAAGACCCAAACCCAATAAATCCTATTGGGTTCAAGTGAAACCCATTTAGTCCGTTAACCCGTTTTTATAAGTTAGTTGGGTTTGGGTCGTGGATCCAAACCCGACCCGTTAACAGCCCGAACCCGCTCCAGAACCCATTACAGGTAATTTTACAGAAAACTCCCTGTCACTTTTCAGTATTTGCATTTTAAATATTATTATTTACATATTTAACCCATTTTCATTACTTTTAGCGTTCGGGTGATATCGGGAGCATCCGGACTCCGATTCGGACGATTCTGGATCCGTTGCGATCATGAGGAAGAGAGCTAAAAGCCTAGAGCCAGTTTGTGAGTGTTTTTCTTTTATAAATTATATTTTACTGTGTTTAGTAACATTGACCTATTAATTATTGATTATGGATAAAATCCGGTAACTATTATTTATAGTCATTGGAATAGGAATGACCTCGAATATTGCTAGGTATATTGACATAGACAATTCGAATACAGTTATGACCTGCATAGCCACTGACACGCGGGTGTACACTCTTATGACATGTACTGTATCGCAGTCACGTTACATGCATACTGATCCATAGATACACTATGACATTACCCTAGTACTAGACATGCATGCTAGACACCGTTACGATAAGACACCGTCGACCATTGTTCCTACATATATTAGTGCTACGCAGGCTTATGACTACACGGATACTGTAGTTCACTATACATGATAGTAGACCCTGACCACTGTTATTACCTGTGCATGTTACATAGATACTATGACACGACATACTTGTTACTTCGTAGGCATAACCCACCGATACGTAGCGGCACCACTTCACAAAATACCGTTATGTAATGTATTGTTATCCATATCACTGCACGGACTACTGTATTTCATATTAGCATAATCATCAGACACATTTATATCATGCTTACATATTACAGTTGCACATGTCTGTGTTGTTTCTATCTTCTTGTCATATGGATCACCGTGCTTATTACATGTATTATTGATCCATGTTCCCGTATTCATGTTACATGATTGTGTCCTGTTACTGATATGGATTTCCCGTTACTGGACATGAGAGCTGTTGATATGCGATATGTGGACTTCCACATCTATTGATCCCGTTATATTGTTCCCGTTATATTGTTCCCGATATATTGTTCCCGATTCCCGTTATATTGTTCTATGCTATTAACAGAGCTCTGGTTCAGTTATCATGTTACCCGTATCATGTACTATTATTTGTTCTTGTTACATTAGATACTTGACATATCAGATCATAATGATAACTGGGGTATGGGAGAGACTTGACGGTTGATTAGATATTATCGGGTGATGTACTAGATCCATATTGTTCTCCCACTGCAGGGGATGGTAGTGCTACCTACCAATTGCTCCATGAGCTATTGTTACTTGATTATTGTTCCCCTCTTAGCGGAGGGCTCTGGTCTTAGCAGCCAGGGGTTTGATAAAGGCCGTGATCCCGGGTATGCACGGGATACACCTACCCGATAAGAACTCTTCGACCATGGGTTTCCAATTAACATAATAAAACAGTATACACAATAGTGATGTCGGGAACACTTGTTATTTGGTCACTCTCTCGTTTGGATAATGGTACCCGTAGGCCATGTCCGGATGGGTTCGACTGGAGTGCGGGCTCCAGTATGAACTGCCAGTGGTATGGGACACTGGAAGAGAGTGATTGTAATACCAGGTGGTACTGATTGCTACTATTGTATAAATGACATGACTTTGACATGACTTGCCTGATACATGTTTAGTTGTACTTGTTACTGTTCCTGATCATTTATTTGATCTCATGTTACATATATACTTGTTCCTTTACCTGGTACATGTTACACTGTCTGTAGTGGCATACTACGCATGTTCTGCATTGCATATATTCTGTTGTTGTATACCTAGCACACCTCATTATTGTATATGCACAACATAGTATTATGGTTATAGTGCATATGTCATCTGCATGTTCACTCTATCACGTCACCACTAGCATGTTCAGTTCTATTACGTCACCACTAGACAACATGATAAACTGGATACTACTGTAGACAGGACCCGATGATAACATGCTAGGTAGTGATGGTATTAAAAGGTGACCTGTTTAGATATTTCTACTGCTTACCTGTTTATATTACTACTGCTGATTATATGCTTATTATTTAGTATCACTGTTACCACATCATGTATTATATATTATTAGTATCGTGCTTGTATTTTTATAGTATATATTACTGCTTCCTTCATTTTACCACTCACTAGGTCGCTTTCTGACGACCCTGGGTTTGCGTGCCCAGGTCTGAGATCCGAGTTACCGTAGTATCAGAGGTGTGTCTTGGAGTCACATAGGAGATTACTCATCAGGACTACTCATAGGTATCTTTATGTTTTATTTCTGCTATCATATTTGTCCCTATTATTCATTTCTATTATGATCGCTGACCCCTTTCTGCAGGTTCTTGTACTTATCTCATGCTGGAACTCATGACTATATGGAAGTAATGTACTGTACTGAGGCTTAACGTACACGTGAGCGTGTTTCCACCTCGCGTATGTACGTCGCCATAACGTCCCCGTACCTATGGGATCGGGGCGTTACACCTAGGTCCACCCAAAATACGGACGTTGTCTCCTCCATCAATCTCCCCAATCCCAGTGTAAGTTGTTTGTTATCATGTTTTAGTTTATCAAGATTATTTAATATACATGTTACTTAAATCACTAGGATGACTCAGTGGTAGTCACTGTAACAATATCAACATGTGAAAGTCAGGGTACCGGCATAACATGAGTATAATATATATCAAGGTACAGGATACCGGTATAACAGGAATATAACAAGTGAACATGCGGGTGTTGTTACCGTGTGATAATATTTTTCCAGCAAATTTTAGTAACATGAATATGATAGTTGTCAGGTATAAATATTAAGATTTTCTCAAGAGAATCAAGATATCCAGGCTGAGTAATGATCTACTGTCAAGAATAGAACAATCCAGCAAAGTATGGAATCAACACATATCCTCAAAGTCATCGATATTACCATCCAAATCACAACTCAACTAAGATGGTCACATCCAAATACTGATCAATATCCAATGTAAATTACATAAATCCAAGTTTAACTTAAACTCCAACTAAGTCCATATACTGATCCAAGCGTCAAGTAATCCGATCTCTAACATCGTAACAAGTCCACATCAACATCTGAATGAACACCATTAAGTCATCACCAATAAATGAATAACAAGTCTGGAAAGTACTCTACTTGAAATATGTCATCTCATCTTAATGCATATCGGGCTTAATCATAAGGAATGTAAATCCAATGTCATCTATAACTCAAGTTCAGTCCAACTCACAGTCCAACACTGAATAAGTCCATGTATCAGTCCAATTGTCATAATCTTTTAGTAAGGTAAGATCACATCCAATATGTCCTCGATCAACTACAATATAGAATAGCTACTACTGATACTTAGCATCAACGACATATCATCTAATGAATCTCAAATGCTCACAACTATAAACCAACTACGTCAATCTCATCTCAATACAAGTCAGGCTCCAATATAAGGAACATAGATTCTAGATAACCTCTAACTCAAGATCAATTTAAATCACAACTCAATTTATTTAGTCATACCTGATAAGTCCTCAAATACTCAACTAATAAAGTCAGGTCTAATTACTGAACATCATTCAATGTAACTAACATAAGTCCAGATCGATCCGAAGTCATTACAGCCAACTCATATTCCCAATAGTTCCATAATCATCTAGTTCCATTACACATCTAGCAATCTGATATAATAATTATTGTTCCTACATAAAACAATATCCGGTACTAATCCTCTCACTCAAACATACAACTCTGATTCATAAGTATTCACAATTCCTTCTCCTATTAATATCAGTCATGATATCCCAACACTCAGTATCACAACATATCATCTACATGCATCTAAGTTCTACCATGATAAGTCAAGTCATTACCACCAATATCCATCTCTAGAAATCATGTACATCTATCAATAACCAATACATAATCCATGGGTGAAGTCCACAATCCATAAAGAACCTATACCCAGCTGACAGACCAAAACTAGTCGACTAGGGGAATTAAGTAGTCGACTAGAGAAGGAGTTAGTCGACTATAAAGGTGGTCCAAGTCGACTAGGGGCAAGGCAAGTCGACTGACAGGGTAGGGCAAGTCGACTGACAAAGAAGCAGAAAGTTACACAGCTCCAGGAAACAAAGTTAGTCGACTTGACCTAGAGTGTAGTCGACTAATTAAGTTATTAGTCGACTAATAAAAATGGCAAGTCGACTAACAGATGATACAGAGGACAAACAGAGAGCAGATCCATTTCCTGGGAGGTGGGTTAGTCGACTTAGAGGGCTGAGGGTAGTCGACTAATACACGGATTAGTCGACTAATATCAGGTATTAGTCGACTAATCAGGTTCTGTCTGGGCACTAAAACCTGAGATACATCCACTCTTCTTCCCATATTCTCTCCAATACACATATACTCTCCAACATACATATCTACACTTATAATCTAAGCATTCATATGGTAAACAATGGATTCCAACATCATAGATATACAAATATATATGTCATATCTCTAGGCATTCATCATATAAAAATCATGGGGATGACGATCCGCATCCATACTTATAGATCTCCACATAAAATCATATAACACGACAAACGATACATCACATATACAACACATATATGATCACTTAATGAATAAAGAGAGAAGGAGAGAGAAACACTCACTTAAGTGATCGCTCGGCCTTGCGCGGGGGCTGTCCTCTGTTGTGGTGGTTGTCGTGTCGCTGCCGTGCGCGTCAAGGGCCTGTCGGAGGCCGGATGGACTGCTGCTGGTCATGGAGTGCTGCTGTGCGCCAGGCTGCAGATCTGCAAGGAGGGATGGAGGACTCGGCCTGGACTGGTGGCACCTGCTGTTGATGTTGCCGGCCTGGATCTGGGTGCCGCCGAAGGGAGGCTCGACCATGGCTGGTGCACGGCAAGGAGGAGGAGATGCTGTTGGAGGAGGTGGCCTGGAGTGGGTGCAGCCATGTGTTGGTGGAGAGAGGGCTGCTGGATGGCCTGGAGTGGAGGTGGAGATGGTCCGGGGCCGTTGCCGCGCTGCTGCTGCACCAGGGAGAAAAGGGAGGCGGCCTGGGCTGCTCGCTGGATTCGGCCATCAAAGATGATGGAGAGGGGGTGAAGAGGGTGCGGCTGCAAGGGGTAGCATTGGGAGAAGATTAGGGTTAAGATTAGGTTAGGGCTTCTTGTTTAGGTTAAGGAGTATTTATAGGAAGAGTATTGGGTTTGCGGGTAGATGGGTATAAGCTAACGGGTTGAGGTCCAATAGATGAATAGGTGTTGGGCTTAGGCTAGCGGGCATGGGTTAGGATCCAATTAGATAATTGGGTATTGGGTATGGATCTAATGGGTAGGATTAGGAATCCAATAGGTTAATGGGTAGTCAAGATAATGGGTAAAGAATCCAAATAGAGTAATGGGTAAAGAATCCAGATGGGTAAATAGAAAATAGGGTGAGAGGCTAAGTAAGGAGAACACCACCACCACCATGATTAGTACAAATGCCAATATTAAAATAAGTAATACCAATCACAAATAATAATTAACAATATCTATTATCACTAACAATAGAAATAATAATACTCCAATAGAAATAACAATAAATAATAATGGAAGAATAATTTTGCCATTTACTATCTGAAAATAATTTGCATATTCAACAATAATAGTCACAAGAGAAATATAAATTAACTTGGTGAAATAAAAATAATCAGTAAATTAAAATAAATACTTTAGAAAAATGAAAATACTATATTTTAGATTAGGGATATTACAGGAAACCTAAGCAGCAGCTGGATGAAGCTGCTGAGATCTGGAGCTTTGAATGGAAACTGAGCCCCAATCTTGTGTTGGGAACTACAAACCCTTGGAAGTATTCTAATCAGATGACTACTGATCAGGAGACAATATGAACATAATCTTAGTATTTATTTGTACTAATGCAAAGATGGGCAATAAATAAAACCATGTAGAAAGTTGAGTTCATGAGCACAGAAATTTTAAAAAACAGTAGGGTGTGGGCATATGGGCTGCACTTGCAGGGAAAAAGAAAAGCTTTTGTTATTAGTTGCACAAGCCGGGATGTAAGTTAACAATGACATGGATCCATTCAAAAAAAAAAAAAAAAAAAATGGTTTTCTGCAAATGCCTCATCAAATTTTATTTCTTATCAACAAACTTAGGATACCACTTTTTTTAATTTCATTTTTGGTATCTAAATATGGATCTGTACCTCTGTTATCTTTTAGTTTGAGTTAAATTAAATTGAAAGAGCCAGATCTATGTGATTAAGCCCTCAATTAGTTGACAAGTGAGAGATTACTCCAACTTTTCACCAAGTGTTTAAATAGGTTCTTCCAAATTTGACTATAAGTAGATTTTATAACGCTTTGAGCGAGAACGATTTTACCTATTCAGAAATTGCGCTCGCTCTTAACTATAGAGTTTTTTCACGATTTTTCTGTTAAAAGATATGATTAACTTTTGAGTTCATAAAATAAAGATTATTTACTCGAGTTCAATAGATTTGGAAGCAAAAGAATAATATTAGCCTAAGAAAGTTAGGATTTCCATCATTTCACATGCTTGTCCTTTTAAGGTACATGATATACTCACCTCTGATGTCATAGTGGCATCCCATCCTTAAGTTCAAAATAGTAACAAACAGTCATCTTCAGGGAGCTCTTCAATGAATCAACAAGAACTTAATGGGATAAGAAAAACCCAGAAATGTTAGAGAGTAAATTGCCATGGGGATTTTTTTTTTTTTTTTTTTTACAAACAAACAGGTATCCTTTGTGTATCTGTGGCCCATAGATTTTACTCAAATCTCAACTTTTGGTTTGTTCTCCAAAAAAAAAAAAAACCAACATGCCCTTAACTGTTCTCTTCCAAGCTCTCATTACTATTTCCTTTCATGACAAATGATTGCAGCCAAAGAAGTGAGAGTGCATATGAGAACCAAAGCCCTTCACCAAAACTAGCCATTGTGACCCACCATGGACCCCTTCTCTCCTAATCAAAGGGATTGAGAGTCAGCCCAACAATGCCTCCAATTTAGGCACACCTCCCATCCACAAAGATTAGTCCCTTTCTTCCCATCTATTTGCTCCCCTTTGTGATTAGCTCTTTCCCCAGATTAGGACCACCTAAGATGTGGTCCTGTTCTTGGATTGTCCTTGGTGAAAATTTTACTAGAGTTGATGTTGTATTAGAAATCAGATTCAGATTCAACCGGGCATGCATTCAGTGTAAATTAAGAAAAGTATCACATGAGAATGCCAAAGTCTCAATTCACAAAAAATAAACACTCTATCTGTGGAGAAATATTGACATTTGAATGTACTATAAAAATACGATCCAAACTTGAATCTGAGATCTCTCATTGTTCAATTCTTCGCACTTCAGCATGCAACAGGGATATATAACAGAGACTTTAAGAGTTGATTCTCTATTTTAGCACTCCATGTTTCTTTCATGACACATTATTACAACTAATGTTAAGAATGGTAATCATACCCTTTTGTCTGAAATGCTGCCTCTAAGCCCACTAAGATTGGCATAAAATGAATTGACAATAGATGTACCACCAAATCAAAGAGGAGTTCATATATTAAAAGGTAAAAGAGGACAAAATTTGGTTTGCACATGCATCACAGATCACAGCAAGATTTTAATGATAATAAAGGTTAGATCACTTGGTTGTATTAGATCAGCTGCCATTATTTGGCAAGTTGAGCTCCCTTTCTGTTGAGAAGTTGTTTTCTGTCACAAATGAATTTTGACGTGTGGCCCGTTCATCACTTGACAGTGAGTGCCTCATTGTGAGCTAGACTTGCACTGCAGTTGGTAACATCACGTGTGTCTCTGATTTCTCTCAAAACCCTGCAATGTACTACTCTTTTTGGACCTGTTCATGCACAATTCATTGACAAAGGTACAATATTTGATTAGGCCAAATCCCCCAAATGAGATTGATTTAGGTATAATGTAAAGAAAAATTTGAGTATGAAATCTTTTGTGTTCAAGTTGGATTCGAATCCAATTGTACCGATTGAATCTACGGATTCGAATTGGGATTCAAGTAAAGCATATCTTATCAAATTCTGGATTCGAAATTTACATAGATCTGATCCGAATCCGACCCGTTTATAGCACTTCCTAGACTTCAAGGGAGCCTGCGAGCACTGCAGTAGGTGAGATTGCATCTATATCTGATCTCTCCAATTTAAGTCCTGTAATGTGCTGCTCTTTTTGAACCCATTCATGCATAAATTCATTGACCATGGTACAATAATTTGACAAACTCAAGCATTACGAATGCTGAAGTCCTTACCCTTGTCATTATTAGAGTAGGCCTAACAGTGATTGATTAATCCAGGCATAATTCATTTGGGAAGGTTGGTGACATGAAATGGATGAATATGTGTGTGTGTGTGTGTGTCTCAAGACTTTCAACTGTTTCTAGTCTTCGGTCAGGACACAAGCATACCCTGCAAGGGCTTTGATGCTGAATAAAGTTTAAAAAAAAAAACCACACCAACCACACACACACCCCCCTCATCCCCGCGCCTACCCACACACATACTCCAAAAGCTTGTGATATGTGACAGCTAAAGCCCTTAAATGAGTGGATGGCCGGTGCTTCTTCCTTTTATTTTGGTTGATTGGCTCAGTCACAGAGAGAGAGAGAGAGAGAGAGAGAGAGAGAGGACCATTGTTGTTCTTTGTTTGAAAGTGGAGGGAATCTAAAATAGTTTTCCCTGTAACTCAGTAACTTGTTGCCTTATGTTCATGTATGCATACTCAACACATGAGTACACTATGCTTCTATCTCTCACTCACTCACTCTCATTGTCATCAGACACAACACCCTGACATGCAGCAAATATCAAAAAAATACACAATAAATAACAATAGCAGAACAAGTATTGTATTCAATATGAGGTCTAAGGTATTTATACTTCACTATAGAAATATGGCATTCTCTTCATGTATGAATATTCATTACATGAGCTCTCTCTCTCTCTCTCTCTCTCTCTCTCTCTCTCTCTCTCTCTCTCTCACACACACACACACACACACACACATTGTGATCGGACGTGACACGGTGAAATGTGGCAAATTATAGAAACAATACACACAAAACAGATTATTCAAAAAAATACACACAAAACAGCAATGATTGAACAAAAAGTATCGTATCTAATATGAGGTCCAGCGTATTCGTACTTGACATTAGAAATGTGCGAACATCACAGTTGAATAACCTTACATTGTTTGCATAGAAAACAGTTGGATGAACTTGGGCTCACATGGTAAAGAGAGAGTTATCATCACACCAGTGAAAATGTAGGGGTGAAGAGAGAAAAAGGGTTGGGAGAAGAGAAGACCTGAACAGAGTTAGACCCAGCTCAGATTGAAGAGGACGACTGTGGCAACACTGTTGCTTGTTGTGAGATTTTGTTTGGTGGCTCGTTTGTTAGTGCTGAGCCCTGAGGGGTTGTGGGGTTGGCTTGATAATCTATCTCAATGCTGGATCCATGCCAATTGGGTAGTTGAATTGTTGACCTTTGAAATTGAAATCTGACAGTGGCAGGATATAAACAAAATGATCAACTGTCTTTCTTTTTCTTACATGTACATATGGTAACAAATAGGTAAACAAACAAAATATTTTGTTTGACAATTGATGCAAAATATTTTTGACTTTTTTCCCCCTCTCAAAGTTGAACTTAGTATTGCAGTCTATGTAAAGGTATCCACTCTTCTATTTCCTCTTACCGAACAGGTTTTTAAGGTGTTCATGATGGAAATTAACAACAAAATTTAAGCAAAAAGTGGAAAAAAAAAAAATTCATTATGCAAAAAGAGAATAGAATCTTAATACAATGGACCCCTTTATTCTACGGCTAATAAAATTAACCACTTATACATCGGTAAAAAAAGTCAGAATCACGTGATTTTTTATTAGTAACCAAATTAGAGTGTGCAGATCAAGATGAATGGTTCAGATCATCCATGAGGGAGGTGGTTTGAGAGTTCGCACGAAGCCTTCGATGAGCCCGGTGCTCACCGGAATATTTTCAAAACGCTTTACGCTTTCTTAACATCAAATGATTATTATGATATTTTATACATAATAGTGTTTCGATGTGATATTTGTGATATATTAGAGTAAGAAGAGGCAAAGGAGTTGTTTATCATAACAAATGTAGGTTTTTTTCATTGGAGATTGCCCATATCCAAAATAGACTGAAGTCCTAGGTTAGGCACCACCTACATGGTTAGATGACTAATTTTCAAAGAAGATGGACATCAAATAATGAAACTAGACCAGTGCATTTTCAATCCCATCCATCTTTCAATTGCTTTTCAATCCATATAATGAGATTATATAATCATTTGTCAAGGATGTGATTGGGATGGCCACCAAGATTGCGAGATCACAAGTTTGAAAAAGGTTTAATAAATTAGAATTAAATGTATCACCCTCTTCTAATAATCAATTAGTACTACTCCCATTTATTACATGACATTATAGTTGATTTGATAAAATTAATTAAGACATCAAAATCAACAACATTTAAAATTATGATATACTTGGATTCACAATAAGGGCACTTTTTTAATTTATAATACAACTAGTTACAAGAAATTTTTTTTCCTTGCTCTTCAAGACATTCAGGTATATACTTGTTCCTGTAACTATTATGACAATTATGATCATAAACGTTTAACTTTCACGTCAAATAGAGTTAAAAGAGGTTTTTTGCAATTTTCTCCAATTTATTTCCTTTCCTAGACAAAAATTGTAGCCTAAGTTTGATAATGCAACCTCACTCTATTTACCACCATGCTAAATATCGACAACTAATACATTTGCAACAAACTACGGATTATTAATAAAGAAAATACCTCCCCTTTAATTGCTTATCAGACTTGAAATTTTTCTAGACGTCAAATATTCAAATATGTTTGTTTGTTTTCTTTTTCTTCTGACAGTTTTGGTGATGACAAGATGTGTCCTACACCTCCATTATTTTCAAATCTTTGATATCTTCTTTATTTCGTATGTGTGTCGCACGTGTCACAAAACTAGCAACGATAAAATAACTAGTTAGTGATGAAAGGACTAGAAAAGTCGCAAATCAAAAGTAAGCTACCATACAATACTTTTCATTTTTGGAAAGAAGGTGGAAACTATCATTCTTATTGTTCAAAAAGGTTTACCTAAAATTTTCGTTCTCGACCTCACATGGAAATTATGTCTCTAAGATAAAGAGAGAAGGAAAGGAAATGAAATTTTGCTATCAATAAGATTAACCTCAAAAACACTACTCAACATCAAGAGGATGTTATGAATAGGAAAAAATTAATATGATTAATTGAATAATTAACCCCTATATGTGATTGTCACACTATTACAATGCGTGAATAGCATTCCCCACTAATGATATGAAAGCATAACAACTATTATACACCAACAATTAATGTAGGCATATGGCAATATGTCAAACTCTTCCATTGGTTAGTGAACAATGAAATATTCATGTGATTATAATCACCATAATCAATGGTTAAATTGCATTGCAATCCATTTATGTCTTCATTTTGGAGCTTTCTTCATGTTGTGACTTAAAATTCTTAATCTGAACTCAACTCGTTGAAAGCTTGACCCAAATTCAATCTGTGCTTGAATTGGAGTCAACTTTTATCTTGAAAAGGATTCGTGCACTTACAAAAAAAATTAAAAAAAAAAAAAAAATCCTTTAGATGAAGAAAAATAGAGAAAGGAAAAAAGAAATAGAGAGTAGAAATACTAGAATTTCTCTTTTGTGTAAGACCTTTTCCAATAATAATCTATAAATAAGAGTCGATTCTCTTTCTTTCGTTCAGTTCCTCTCTTTTCTTTCTTTTGTATTTATCTCTTTTGTCCACACTAGCAAAGTCAATGAAAACTTGAAAGCATAAACGTATACTTTAACCCCATTATCAATATATTCAATGAGAACGTCTCTATTGGAGGGCAATACTTCGGATTCAACTTGGATCTTACAAGATTCACTCGAAGACCATTTATAAATTTATAGGATACACTTGAGGATTCGGACCCGCTAACAGTACAAGAATTCACTAAGGGCCTGTTTGTTTCTCCAAAATGAGGCCGGAAACTAACGTTCATGGGCCCCACATGGGGGCCACGTCAGTTTCCCATGAAGCGTTGTTTGGTTGTTTATAAAAAAAAGAATGATTGCGGCGGGGCCCGCAAAAATCTTATGTGGGCTCCCTGCTGATTTTCACGCATTGGGATTGAGAAAAGGCTCGGAAAACTACTCTTAATGGGTCTCATTTGACTCATTTCTTTTGAAAATTCGTTAGCGTGGACCCCACTTGAATTTTCTGCGCCTCTATTTCTGAGAAACATCTAGAATCCTTTCTTTTTCTTTTTCTTTTTCTTTTTCCGATTCATTAAACAGCTTTTAACAACTTGCACTTGTTCTTTATTAAAAGTGAAGCCACTGATTTTGGATACTTCAAAGTCAACCATAAAGCTTAATTTGTACTCAAAAGCTATGCGCAGATAGTTCTCTCTCAATCTACAAGCCTGAGAATAATTTTCTCTCTTTTTGTTTTTTTTATTTACTAATAATCTAGAACCCTAAGGAAATGATGCAACTTTTGGGCTCTCCCCAATTGATTCATTTTGTTTGAAAGGAATTTATTGGAACACTATAAGAGTGAGGAATCAAAGTGTCTACAAAACCCTAGAATTCTTCAAAAAGCTATTTATTCTTTTCAATTAGAAGTTAAAGTTCTTCAGAGGCTTTTAGGGGCAGATCTTCTGGCTATTGGTAGCTGACTTTGGGGCGTTTGTTTCGCGTAAAACTCCGTAATTCGTAAATGACTTACTATCCAGTTACAACTACGGCATTTGTTTGGACCGTAATTCGTAAAAGACTTACGTAACTCAACTAACACTCACTTGCAACCCAATTGTCACTCACTTACAGCTCAGTTACAGTTAATTTGTGGTCATACAAATTTGTAATATATTTTTATAATAATATTAAAATTTTTTAATATTTAACTTTTTTAATTTTTATTTGCAGTATTAAAAATTTTAAAATCACCAAATAGTTAATTTTGTGGTCAACTTTTTCACTTACGACTTATACATTACGACAACCAAGCACCGTAAAGTACAATACACTTTCCCACTTTACAATTTTATATTACCAACCAAACACCGTAAAATTTACATACATGTAACTCATTTACAATTGTAAAAGACTTTACCAGTTACAACTACGAATTACGGCCAATTACGACAACCAAACAGACCCTTGTTTGGTGTTGACATCAACAACCAAAGATTTTTCTCTTCTCCCAATATTTGGTCTATTATTTATGCACTTCACATAGTCCTACTATGACTTGTTAGATAGCATCTTGTTAACTTCATCTTTTTCCATGATCTAACTCATTAGGGTTTAGAATAATATCATTACCACTTAGGGGATAGAAGCTAGCCAAAAAAATGTTGGGTATTCTGCTTAACAAGAATCAATCTGACAACTAATCAAGATCACTGAGATATCAACAATCTAATTGGCCAGGTCGGCAAATATCAGGTGGGAGGTTTTCCGTTCAATAGAACGTTCCTTAATTTAAGAACCACCTTTCAATTTCCTTCCTTGGTTAAAGCACCAATTAGACTGAATCTAAGTCAGTCTCGATATACTGTAAAGTATATCCCCTGTATAAAGGACTTAATCCACTTATACAGTATTTAGAGTGAGGTACGCTTAAAGCGAATCTCCTTAAGACAATTACGTCCCCCGCACCGGTGCTAACGGGATAATGGACGCTGGTCTCCCAAGATACAACACTCTTTCACGGTATTTGGATAGCACTACCAAATCACCGTACGGTCGAACCTTAGTCAACCAGTACCTTCACAGGATCTTTGAAGCAGCGGTACAAGGACAAATTTCAAACGAATATTTGCCTTTACTCTCTGGAGGAGCACCCACTGTTGAGGACGAAGGAAGATTGAAGAATATTATTTCTTCAGAAGTACCAGATTCAGACAACAATTCTTATAAAAGAATCTGTTGAATTTTCTGATTCTTCTTTCAGAACAATTTGGCAGAATCTCCTTTTAGGAAGTCGCTTCGGATTCCCACTTCATGCTGGAAGTCGCGGATTCCCACTTCAGGCTGGAAGTCGCTTTTACGCTGAAGCCCAGTTCAGAACTTAATTCAGAACTTTAGAGAGAGAAAGAGAGAGATCTTTCTGTTTTTCGGTGTGTCTGAGAATGAACCTCTGGAGCGCTATTTATAGCGCTCCGGAAGGGTATTCTCGTCCGCCAAAAGTCAACAGTTGCGACGGTTCGGACAGAACCGTCGCAACCGTTCAACCGTCCAACCGCACGGTCGGTTTTCCGACAGCGGTTGGCGAACGGTTCGGATCCGTTCGCGCGGACACCCGTTGGCGGGCTGGAGCGGATTGGGTAGTGGAGTGGAGCGGATCTGTTCGGCCCATACCCTGAGACCCGATTCAAAAAGAACCAGTCCAGGTAGGGAACCCGAACTCAGACCCAAGCCCAAGCCCGGCCCGGCCCCGGCTCCGGCTCCGGCTGCCGCCAGCGGCGGCGCGCGCGCGCGCGCGCACGCACGTGCGAGCATAGTTCCCTCCTTTTCGCGCGCGAAAACTCCAAGTACCCAAAGGGCACGCCCTTTGTTCTCAATTTTCTCTATTTATACACCATAGGCTTCCATCCCATGGCCAATGTGGGACTAAATGCTTGTAGCTAACTTTAGTTCCATTTGGCTTTGAATTAGGCAATCTTTGGACTTGAATATCTCATTCATTCGAAGTCAGAATTGAACATGTGAAAATACCACGTTCATCACCAATGGAAGGAGAACACACTCCAACCATCATCCAGTTGATTCGATCAACGGATATCGCCATAATTCATCTCGAAGATTCATATATATATTCTTCAATTCCAACAATCCCCCACAATGAATGGAGATTCAAGGAATGACACACAAAGAGACTGACTCTATTGTAAAAGGTACTTGAGAAAAGAAACTGCACAAGGATAGGTGAACTAGATCTTGAACCTTCCATAGCGAAAGTTTTATCGGACTTACTGGCTAATCAGTGAACTAGGTCTTGAACTGTTAGCCGTTAGTGTAAGCCAAGTCAACAAGCTTCACACAGTAACTTTTCAAATCAACTTTGGTTCTCGGTTGTATCCGTTTTGGCCCTGGACATTCTTGATTTCAGAGAGTATCTTTAGGGAATAACAGCTTCCATAGAAATTCCCAAAGAGCCGACCCAACTCTATACTCACATAGGTGATGGACCTATTAAGAGTAGTCTACTCTACTCCACTTGTTTAGCAACAAGATATAGGCATCATTAAAAGCGTTAAGCTTATCCTTAACCCACTTGTAGAAAAGCACTTATGTGCACCTTAGGAATGGATTGGAGTCAAGCTCCCAAGTGCTTACTTGCTGAGTCAATCATAACTAGTTTTTCCTCTTGAACTTAGTCCGTGGGATCTCCAGTCGCTAAGTGAGGTTTCCATTAAGCTGACTCGGTAAGGTTAGGCTTTTAAACTTATTCCCCTCGATGCGCAGTTTATACGCTCTCCACTTAAACCTTTAGTAAGCGGATCCGCTAAATTATCCTTTGACGATACAAAGTCAATAGAGATAATTCCATTTGAGAGCAACTGCTTCACGGTATTATGTCTACGACGAATATGTCTAGACTTACCATTGTATATAACATTTTGTGCCCTAGATATAGTTGCTTGATTATCGCAGTGTATACATATAGCGGGCACTGGCTTTTGCCACAATGGTATATCTTCTAAGAATTGTCGAAGCCATTCTGCTTCTTCTCCAGCCTTATCTAAGGCTATGAATTCCGATTCCATAGTGGAACGGGCAATACATGTTTTCTTAGAAGATTTTCATGATACCGCTGCTCCTGCTAGAGTAAATACATATCCGCTAGTTGATTTTGATTCCTCAGAATCTGCAATCCAATTAGCATCACTGTATCCTTCCAGTGCAGGTGGATACTGTCCATATCTCAAGGCATATTCCTTGGTATGTGATACGTAACCCAATACTCGTAGTAGAGCGGTCCAATGTAGATCACTAGGATTACTAGTGTATTTACTTAACTTGCTTATAGCGTAAGCAATATCGGGTCTAGTGCAATTCATCAAATACATTAGACTCCCGATAATCTGAGAATACTCCAACTGGCGTATCCCAGTTCCTGTATTCTTATGAAGGTGGACGTGTGGGAGAAAAGGATTTGCATTCTCTTTTATCCCATGATCCTTGAATCTTTCTATCATCTTATCCACGTAGTGAGATTGAGATAGACTGATTCCATCTGGTGTTCTAGTAATTTTAATTCCTAAAATTACATCAGCAACCCCCAGATCCTTCATGTCAAAACTGTTGGATAACATTCTTTTAGTGGACTTAATAATTTCAATATTAGTCCCAAGTATCAACATGTCGTCTACATAAAGACAAACAATGATACATGCGTTTCAACTGTTTTCGTGTAAACACACTTATCGCATTCATTGATAGTGAATCCATCTTTGATCATGACACTATCAAATTTCTCATGCCATTGTTTTGGAGCCTGCTTTAAACCATATAAGGATTTTACCAATTTACACACCTTGTGTTCTTGGCCCTTGACTATAAATCCTTCTGGTTGCTCCATATATATCTCTTCATTTAATTCACCATTTAAGAATGCAGTCTTGACATCCATTTGATGGATATCTAAGTTGTGCAATACTGCAATTGCAATTAACATCCGTATGGACGTTATTCTTGTTACTGGTGAATAAGTATCGAAGTAGTCAAGTCCTTCTTTTTGCCGATAACCCTTGGCTACTAATCTAGCCTTGTACTTATCGATAGATCCATCGGGTTTTAATTTTCGTTTGAAAATCCACTTACACCCAATTGGTTTACTGCCAGGAGGCAAGTTTACCAATTCCCAAGTATGATTACTTAGTATGGATTCTATTTCGCTATTTATAGCTTCTTTCCACATTTGTGCTTCTGGGGTTGACATAGCCTCTTTAAATGTTTGAGGCTCGCTCTCAATAGCGTATGTTATGAAATCTGGACCAAAAGATTTTGAGATTCTAGATCTCTGACTTCTTCTTGGTTCAGTTTCCGCATTTACATTCGGTTCCTCGGAACTTTCGTCCCTGAACGCCATCTCGTGTGTTCTTTTCCCAGAAGTCTTATCTGCTTCCCGTTTGTACGGAAAGATATCTTCAAAGAACACAGCATCTCGAGATTCGATAATCATGTTTACACGAATATTAGGTATTTCTGATTTATGAACCAGAAATCTGTAGGCACTGCTATTCAAGGCATAACCTATGAATATGCAGTCCATACTTTTTGCTCCCAACTTAGTCTTTTTGGGTAATGGTGCCAGCACCTTTGCAAGGCACCCCCACTTTTTGAGGTAATGGTAGGAAGGTGTCCTTCCATGCCATAACTCGAATGGTATTAGACTAAGTTTCTTGTGGGGTACTCTATTTAGAATATGATTTGCAGTTAATAGAGCTTCCCCCCACAAATTCTGCGGAGCTCCAGAACTTACGAGCATGGAATTAACCATCTCCTTCAAAGTTCTGTTCTTCCGTTCAGCAATTCCATTCTGCTGAGGAGTGTATGGTGCTGTAGTTTGATGTATTATACCAAAACTAGCACATAACTCACTAAAATCATTTGATTCATATTCTCCGCCTCTATCGGATTTTAGAATCTTGATTTTCTTGTTGAGTTGATTCCCAACTTCGGCTTTATATGTTGTAAACATATTTATTGCCTCATCCTTACTGTTTAAAAGATACACATAACAGTATCTTGTACAGTCATCAATAAAAGTAATGAAGTGCTTTTTACCGCCTCTAGTTGGCATAAACTTCAAATCACACAGATCGCTATGAATTAAGGTTCTGTATTTCGATCAATTGAGTGAAATGAATTTTTCGCCAACTTGGCCTCAACACAAATCTCACACTTGCGAATTTCTTCCAAGTTGAGTTTAGGAATATATCCCAGATTAGACAAGTTTTTCAAAGACTTGTAATTTACATGCCCTAATCTAGCATGCCACAAATTAGGAGACTCAAGCAAATAAACAGAAGAATTTCCTTTATTTATTAGCTTCGGGTACAAATACACGGACTTTTTATCTACCACTGCAACATTGGCTTTAAAAAGTCCATCAACAAGATAACCCTTTCCCACATACATCCCTCCCTTAGTAAGTACAAATTTGTCAGATTCAAAAACAATTCTAAATCCTTTCTTACTAAGTATTGATCCGGAGATCAAATTCTTGCGGATGTCTGGAACATGAAGCACATCGTTAAGAGTAAGCTCTTTCCCTGATGTCCACTTCAGGATGACCTTGCCCTTTCCTTCAACCTTTGAGGAAGCTGAATTACCCATGAATAGCTGCTCATCTTGCTCTAGCCTTTGATATTCTGAGAATAACAATTTCTCCGAGCAGATGTGTCGGGTAGCTCCAGTGTCTACCCACCAATCCTTGTTGTTGGTTGTCAGATTCACTTCTGACACCACAGCAGAAAGGCTTGGAGATTCATGGTTAGTCATTTTCGCCTGTGGTTGGCTCTTCTTGTTCTTCTTAAGACGGCTGCGACATTCATTTGCTTTGTGACCTTCTTTGTTGCAGATGTAACAGGTCATGTTTCTGCCGTCTTGAGCCTTGCCTTTGTACCCCTGGGAAGGCTTCTTCCTCTTCAAGCTTTTGGAAGAAGACGCTTTCCCCTTTGAGTCCTCGATCACATTTGCTTTTGCTTCGTAGGAGTTCTTGCTGCTCCTTTTCTCGGACTTGCGGTTGTCTTCCTCTATACGAAGCCTCACAATGAGATCCTCCAACTTTAGCTCCTTTCTCTTGTGCTTCAGGTAATTCTTGAAGTCTCTCCACGCAGGTGGGAGCTTCTCCACGATTGTTGCAACCTGAAAAGTTTCAGGAAGAATCATACCTTCGGCCTCTATTTCGTGCAAGATAAGTTGGAACTCTTGCACCTGACTGATGACAGTCTTGGTATCCACCATTTTGTACTCCAGAAATCGTCCTACGATGAACTTCTTGGTACCAGCATTCTCAGTCTTGTACTTCTTGTCAAGACTGGCCCATAACTTCTTTGCCGTAGTGATAGGACTGTAGACATTGTAAAGAGAGTCATCCAGTCCATTTAAAACATAATTTCGGCAAAGGAAGTCACCTTGTGTCCAAGCATCGACTGCAAGGACTGAGTCCCGATCAGTTCCGGGTTCTGGTGGATCCTCCTGCAGGAATTTGGCCAGATGAAGAGTGGTCAAATAGAAGAGCATCTTCTGTTGCCACCTCTTGAATTCTGTGCCGTCGAATTTTCCTGACTTCTCCGGCTTTGGGTTAGGAAGTGGAGTAGGCATCAAACTTTGGAGCTGCATGTTTGTTGCCTTTCTAGTGCTATCTTGATTTGTCTCAGACATTTTCTGCAAGTTCAAGCAGAACAGAAGTAAGAAACGATAATTGTCTTAAGATTGTTGGGTATTCTGCTTAACAAGAATCAATCTGACAACTAATCAAGATCACTGAGATATCAACAATCTAATTGGCCAGGTCGGCAAATATCAGGTGGGAGGTTTTCCGTTCAATAGAACGTTCCTTAATTTAAGAACCACCTTTCAATTTCCTTCCTTGGTTAAAGCACCAATTAGACTGAATCTAAGTCAGTCTCGATATACTATAAAGTATATCCCCTGTATAAAGGACTTAATCCACTTATACAGTATTTAGAGTGAGGTACGCTTAAATCGAATCTCCTTAAGACAATTACGTCCCCCGCACCGGTGCTAACGGGATAATGGACGCTGGTCTCCCAAGATACAACACTCTTTCACGGTATTTGGATAGCACTACCAAATCACCGTATGGTCGAACCTTAGTCAACCAGTACCTTCACAGGATCTTTGAAGCAGCGGTACAAGGACAAATTTCAAACGAATATTTGCCTTTACTCTCTGGAGGAGCACCCACTGTTGAGGACGAAGGAAGGTTGAAGAATATTATTTCTTCAGAAGTACCAGATTCAGACAACAATTCTTATAAAAGAATCTGTTGAATTTTTTGATTCTTCTTTCAGAACAATTTGGCAGAATCTCCTTTTAGGAAGTCGCTTCGGATTCCCACTTCACGCTGGAAGTCGCGGATTCCCACTTCAGGCTGGAAGTCGTTTTCACGCTGAAGCCCAGTTCAGAACTTAATTCAGAACTTTAGAGAGAGAAAGAGAGAGATCTTTCTGTTTTTCGGTGTGTCTGAGAATGAACCTCTGGAGCGCTATTTATAGCGCTCCGGAAGGGTATTCTCGTCCGCCAAAAGTCAACAGTTGCGACGGTTCGGACAGAACCGTCGAGTGGAGCGGATCTGTTCGGCCCATACCCTGAGACCCGATTCAAAAAGAACCAGTCCAGGTAGGGAACCCGAACTCAGACCCAAGCCCAAGCCCGGACCCAGCACCGGCGCCGGCCGCCGCCAGCGGCGGCGCGCGCGCGCAGGCACGTGCAAGCATAGTTCCCTCCTTTTCGCGCGCGAAAACTCCAAGTACCCAAAGGGCACGCCCTTTGTTCTCAATTTTCTCTATTTATACACCATAGGCTTCCATCCCATGGCCAATGTGGGACTAAATGCTTGTAGCTAACTTTAGTTCCATTTGGCTTTGAATTAGGCAATCTTTGGACTTGAATATCTCATTCATTCGAAGTCGGAATTGAACATGTGAATATACCACGTTCATCACCAATGGAAGGAGAACACACTCCAACTATCATCCAGTTGATTCGATCAACGGATCTCGCCATAATTCATCTCGAAGATTCATATATATATATTCTTCAATTCCAACAAAAAAACTTTGTTGGTCACTCCTAGGTAGCAAGGATAGATTCATAAGCATATTCTAATTTTTAGTATGAGGTGTTTTTAGATCATAGAACAAGTTTAGAGAACATTAGAGAAGGAATCATGATAATTAGACCCAGAGGTTGATAGACCTCAGATTCTGAGACTAAGAGCGAAAAAAACGGAGAAATATTCTTCTTTCTCCTCTGCTTCTGCTTGTTTATTTGTGATCGATACATATCATCTAGATCTATCATTTAACATGCTTAGCAATTAGGTTACATTATAGAAAGAGAACAATGCTCACCAGGCCAGAGTTCAGAGGCCTCAAATGTTTATTGAGTGATTAAGAGTGAAATAAAAGAAAAAAAAAATTCTTCTTTCTCTTCTCTCTTTATTTATTTGTGGTATCTCTCTTTATTTATTTGTGCCATATCGCCTCAATCCACTTCCTCACTTTCAGGGTGTTACAGTTAATTTTGTGGTCACGTAAATCTCATTTGTAATAAGATTTAGCTCAAAACAGTTAATTTTGTTGTCATGTAAATTCCACTTACAGTCTAATTATAATTCAACTAAATTCATAATTAATAATTATTTTAATATTATTTTACGATCAACTTTGTAGCCAACTTTTTCACTTCTACTTCCACATTACTAATCAAACACCACACAATATACTTTTTCGCTTACACTTTCACATTATAACCAAACACTGAAAAAGAAAAATACACAAATTTCAGTTTCTTATCTTTTCCTCATTTTTTCCTTCTCAATTCTCACTTTCACTTTTTCCTCTCACTTTTAACAAACCAAACAGGCCCTGCAACTAGAATTTCATCAGCCATCATCTTCCATCTCCTAACAATTGAGGTCATTGACTCATCGAGGCACAGAACAAATGCTATCATTTTCTGTCCTTTTACTTTAGCCTTTTGTGCCATCAAAGTAACATCACCTCTTGTTTGATAGCTAGGAAAAAAATCTTAGCAAATGATATGAAACATTACAGATTTTGCAAACTTTTTGACATATATTCCATGGACCTCACTCTTCCACCAACTCTTTCTGCACACACAATTTCGTGGTAAAATACTAATGAACTGAAGGGTCCTTTCTAGTTTCGCCATCAACCTTGACTCAGAGATCATTTTCAGTTCACAGAGGTGAGAGATGCCCAAAAGATGAGCACCAAACACCTAGCCATCAGCCAAAAAGCAAGGGCAGCCAGAGAAACTATTTTTTTTCAATTTCGTTGGCGTTAAGTAATGTCAAGATCCACAGGCTTTCAGTTTAATCAAATCTTCAAATCGTAATAAAAGCTGAAACTCCATATTGTTTATGGTTGCACTGTGCTGTAACCTCGCATTTAATTAATGCAAGTCTCACAGCATAGAGCTCAAGATCTTAACACTAAGACTCCAAGACCCTCTTTTTATAATGAAGAGGTTAATACCTAATCAAGAAAAAACAATCACATGAAAGCTAATATTTCTCATATTTATCAATCTGAGTCATGCAGACAGACATATTTGGTCCATTTAAGCTCTGAAGGGCCACGGCAGGTGATAGGTGCAACTCACCTGCCCACCAAGCTGGGCAAGAGAGAGGAAAGCCATGGCCTGCACACACCAAAAGGTGCACTAATCTGATGATAGAGACTGCCCCATCAATAAATTGTCTCTCTCTCTCATTGTGGACCAGACTCTCTCAATATAGAGAAGAGAGGAGAGCCATGGCTCAAGCACATATGATTGCATGGGGGCTACAAGGAGAGAGCAAAAACTTTCAATTCCCTTCACTTTTGCACTTCAGTTGGTAGCATTCAAACAGTTCTCTGAAAGCAAATATGAAAACAGATACAGATTTCCTGCTGTAGATTCAGGTCAATGTTATAAGGACATTTCAAATTTTAGGTTAACTTCGAGGTTTTTCTTGGATACTTCTCGGAGACACTAAAACTATTACAGAGAATTTGCATGCAAGGTATTCATACTAGATTACCGCAACTCCATTACGAAATCTTTGGCTGGTTACTGATCACATACACGGCCATTGATATTTGCATGCACACACACAACAAGCATAAATGATTAGATAGAGCTCGTAGAGAAGAAGACGAAAAAAGAAGAAAGTTTGATAATCTGTAGTTATTCAGTTCATTATCTTCGACAATGGCTATGAATAAAACAAATCTCTGAAGAAGACTTGAAAGATAACGAATAACAAACTCCCTTACCATTCCTACAGCAAATATTGTTCTCAGCCATGGTATATATGGACCAAACAATCACAGGCAACATATGGAAGTGACTACAAAGAAAAAGAAGAAGAAGAAGAAACATTCGAAGCAAAATAACTAACTAAACTCTTGGACTGATGACTTAACATAGTGCTACAATATGACCAAATTAAGATAAAGTTTTCAAGGTTCCAAATATTTCACCTCATCATCGGAGCTCCAGTTTCTTGAATTGGAAGAGGATCTGATGACACCATCCTCCCTTTCTTTTTGCTCTTGGAACTCAGCATGAATCCTTCAGATTATCATCATTTTGCCGGAAGAACTATCTTTGTTATCATCATCATCATTATCGTGTTACACAAATAAGTGTGGGTAGCAACATTTGCCGTAATTTCCCCATTGTTTGTGTCATTCAGATGTGCAACCAAAAAGATCAGCGAGAATTCAGCTCAATTTGAATACATGCTTCGATTGCGTGTATCTCTCTCCAATTGCTCGAGCACAAGGGGAAAACTAATAGAGAACAGAAAAGGAAAAAATAAAAATAAAAATTAATGACCTATCTTGTCTTCATGGAAGAGAACACTCTAATGGGTTATGAAAATCCCCCATTAGAATTTCTCCTTTTTAAGGAACTCAACTTCCCGCAAATAAGCTCCTTCTCCAATCCATAAATCAATGAAAAACAAGATTTTCCTTCTTCTCACTAGTAGCCCTCTATAAGATAAAGTAACCTACAAGATCTTCACAAAAGGCGGGGCATCATTCCTCGGCCCTGCCAGAGACCGATACATATATAACTTCCCTACAAGCTCGTCATCGTGATCCTCAATTTGGTCCCTGATCACTTCTAACACCATGTGAGGCAGCCTCTGAGCTACTTCTTTGCAGCCCCTCAGAGTTAGTCTGCACGACGACATCCATATGAACCTCATGTTATAGTAATGATGCATCCCTGAGAGTAAACCCGAGTCGCCAAAAGGGCTATCCCTAATCTCTAGCTTCTGCAATTTTGGACACCCTTCGAGCACATGTCTCAGAGCCAAATCAGTGTTCCCGGCAAAAGCAACCGAAAGAGTCCTCACTAATTTCCCATACTTTCCAATGTATCCAAAAGCCTTGTCAGTGAGCAAGCCGGAGACGGCAAGTCTAGTGAGCTTCTTGCAATTTCTCACAATGGCTCCGAAACCCTCATCCATCGGCTCACCGGTGACATGGTCAGGAAGATGCCGGCCCATGATACAGAGACGAAACACTACGAGATCAGAGCAGTTCTTGGACATGAAAATCACGGCAGCATTGGTCATCTGCTGACAGAAATAGAGAATGGAGCGGAGCCTCGGGCAACCCTCCGCGATTGCGGTCAAGCCGACATCTGTTACAAAACCCTCCGAATCCTCCCTCGCATCCAGAGGAAACACTCTCAGCTCCCTCAAATCTTTGCAACTGCTTGCCACCATTTGAAGTCCCTCATCACGAACTGTATCAAGAACCTGCGAAAAGCATACCCAATCAACAAGATCCACAATAACCAAGATGGAATCTATAACTTGCAATTGATCAATAGAATCAATACCCAGAATTTCTGAAGATTGTGGCAGTGGAGAATGACAGGCCGGAGCTGCTCAGGGTTGATTTCAGCGAAGCTGAAATTGAGCGAAGTGAGATTGGCACAGACAGGGTAAATAGCAGGGAGCAGCTCCGGTGACAATTCACGAAAGCCCGAGAGGCAAACAATGGAGCGCAACGCACCAAACGCCAATGTCAATCTCTCCACCTCATTATCAGACCCTTGAGGAGCAGGACTACCAGCAACGGGAGCAATGGACTTGAAAGAGCCAGTTCCCAAGTGAGTGAGCCGCGGCGCCCTCGCCATCAGGCGCTGCAGCTGGGCGGCCGACACCTCCTGGCTCAGCCTCAGCTGCCGGAGATTCGGTGATCGGGCGACCAACGATTCGAGGGCCTCGAAATTCACAGGGCCTGGAAGGCACTCAAATACAAGTGATTCCAAGCAAGTCACAGACCGCGGAAACCTCGAGATCCAATCCACTCCTTCTTCCTCATCCTCCTCAAGATAGGACTCTACCAGATCTAACACTCGCAGCTGCCTAAACCCCAACTCACTCAATTCAATTAAAATTGAAGCCAAAGTTTACTAATTGAGCTCACAGCCAGAACTAGCATTAGGGTTTCAACATTATTACAAAATTAGAAAGAAAACAGATCCGAAATTGATACCTGCACTTCTCAGCAACGATTGCGAGGCCGGCGGTGGTGAAGCCATCGGAGCAAATGATGGAGAGCTCCTTGAACGCGGGGAACGAGTGAGCAAGAAGACTCAGATCGGCGTCGGAGATGCTCATTCTCTTCAAGCACAGCTTCTCGAGGCAGCGGTACTTGGACGAGAAGGCCGAGATCCAAGGGCTCACATGGGCGCCCCAGTCGAAGGGCACGAGATTGAAGTCCGCGAACCTCGGCTTCCCCTTCAAGATCACCGAGCTGATGTTCGGGAACCGCTCCGCCGCGCGCGGCGGGGCGACGGCGTAGCAGTTTCCGATGAACAGCTCTCGCCGGGTCTGCGCCTCGGCCTTCCACCAGGAGCTGCAGACCAGGGAGGCCGAGTTGCGGTCCCGGCGCGTGGTCAGGAACTTGAGAACGTTCTCGAGGACGTTGTCGAGCACCTGATCGAAGGGCGGAGGCGCATCGCCCCCGGCGCCGCTGCCGCCGGCCCCGCAGCCCCGGATCTTGGCGGTGCCGGGTCCGCCAATATCTGGGGCCCACCTCCCCTTCCCCTCTTCCTCCTCGTCCTCAGACATGCTGCTGTTATCAGACCTGTCTCTTCCTCTCTCCTCTCTCGTAAGGGGGAAGGTGAGAGAGAGAGCTTGATTGAAGGGGTAGATTGAGAGATTAAATAATAATGGATTTTGTGCTGTGGTTGGGAGTAAATTTATTTTTGAGTTTGAGAGGGTGATTCAGCCGGCGATTCTCCTTCTCCATGCCCCGCGCACTGCACTGCCCAAAAACCCACCTCTATCATTTGGCTTTTTCCTCTGATTTAAAATAAAGCCGCGATAAGACCGGAGTAGTTTTTTTATTATTTTTTTCCCCTTCGGTCAATTTTAGCGCTCTTTATCTTTCCCCATCCCTTGTTGTCTAGTGTGAGGGGGAGATGAGGGGGATTAAAATAATGGTAATTTACATCCTAACTTTCTTTTTTTTTTTTTTTTTCAAAAATTGGAAAAAATGGAGGGTGTGGAGGATGGGAGGTGCAGAAACGCATCTAGGTGTGGGTCTCTGGCAGTCTGAGCTCAACAGTACTTTTTTTTTTTACTTCTGTTATTTATCAAAAAAAAATGAAAAGAAAAAGTAAAAGACCAGAGGTCTGCTCTCTCTCTCTGTCCCCTCATCTCACTTGGTGATTGCTTCCCTTTCATAGCTGGGGATTGATTGGATGTTGACCACGTGAGGTGGATTGTGCATGGCATTACCCCAAAATTAAATGCTGGACTCTGGCATGTGGCATGTGGGTCTTTTGTGTGCGTGTTTTTTGTTTTTGTTTTGTGTCCGGCGAATCGAATCGGAAACCGATTAGTCGGAACCGATCTAAGCCGGTTCGGTAATTGTAAACTGAACTGAAACCGGCAGGTTCGAGGCTGATTCCGGTTGTTAAGTTTTCGAATCGGAAACCGTCGGTTCTCAGTTCGGAACTAATTTTTTATTTTTTTAAAATTTTGTCTACGGCACTGCTCGCGTGGGCCTGGGCTTAGGCGGCCGACTGGGCTGGTTTAAATTTTTTTAATTAATGGTCCGTTTGAAGAGGAGGGAAAGATTTTTTTTTAATATTTTATATATTATTTGTAATATATAAATAAGGTCTAATTTCTTTTCCTCCACACCAAAATCCAAATCCCTCTACAAAATCTCTCTCTATAATCTCTCTCCAAGACTCCAACTCTATAAGTCTCCATAATCTTCTCCTTTATCTCTCTACAAAATCTCTCTTCATAATTTCTCTCTATAGTTTTTCTATAAAATCTTTAGCACTCTCTAATTTTCGTACTTTCCATGGCAAGCAAATGTTCATTTGGCAAAAAGAAAGAAACGACAAGGTTGGTGAAAATCAATTTACCAACGGAAATGATATTTTCAGTTTCTTGCAATCGGCAGAGATAAATTACGGCTTCCACAATGACGAATTAGAAATGCATTCCTAAGTTTATATTCCAGCCCAAAGATCTGAAATTTAAGACGGCGATAGAGGCGAAGAATATACCACTCCTACTAGCCAACAATTAAAGTCTGATCTTTACGTGTATCATTTTATGAAAATCAAGAATGATGACAATGTCGTAAGTATAAGTTGCAAGCATTATTTAAAAACTTATAAGTGGTTCACTTACGGTGGCTATGAAACATATTGAAAGCATCTGGAGAGGCGCATCGTTGTGAAGCCGGTTTCACAAAAACGTAAACTCAAATATCAAGGTACACTATCAATTATTTCATTTATCTAATGTTAAAAATAGAGATGAGTTAGCACAAATGGTTGCCGTTGAACACTTGTCTTTTGTTTCAGTGAAAAAAATTAGGTTTTATATATAATTATGTTGAAATTTAATTATTTAATTTTTTTTAATATCCTATTTTTTAACTGTTATAAAAAATAATAGAGGTTAAAAAAGGGATCCGATCCATCCGAATCTGGAACAAGATCTAACCGTTTTCGGAACCGGATCCGCCCTCTAAGGGTACGGCTCTGATTCCTTCGGAAGAGGAACTGGGAACCGGCAGTTCCAGAACCAGAACCGCTGGTTCCGGAACCACGGTCAGGTCTAGGGCAGCCGAAATTGAACAAATTTGAGGGATGAAAATAAAATCATCTCATGGGCTCCTCCTCTTCCCTGGCTCCCTTGTGTTTCTTTGGCGAAATGAATGCTTTAGCCAATTCATAAAGGCATAAATGCACTTTACATAGATCCAACAAAGTTTTACGCTGTATATCAATTGGTTAATATAAGTATGTAACCCCTCATATTTCATTTTTCATTGAAACAGGCAGCGAAAGAATAAGACACTAAGCACATCATTGGCAAAATATGTAGCTAACTAATTCTTGAACAAGAAATTTTTTTTAAAAAATATACCTTATTCGGATATCGCCTTGTTTACAAGAAGAGATAATGATAAAAGAAAATCCAATTGAATTGAAGAAAAAATAAGAACTCAGAAATAGAAGCAGATCAATAAATCTGTGTGGCTGCATAGCCTGTCGACGGGCCTGTCGACAGCAATCAATAGAGAAGAACCCAGTTACAGATTTTCGACAAGCCTAAGAAGCCTGTCAACAGCCCAAGGCCCAAAAATAGGAACTCATTTCCTTTTCGGGCGTGTTTAGGTTCATTTTCTAGTGGAGTTCGAATAGGAATCAGTTCTTATTCAATGAAGTTTTGTTTCTAAAGTTTGAAGAGTTTAGAATTCTTTTATATCAAGAAAATCAACTCTTATAAGGATTGATCAAGTTTTTCAAGCATCCGACGACTAAAATCATCTCATAATTTGAATAGAATTTGTATTGTAAAACACTATAAATAAATATTATAACTTAGTACATTGTAATACGAAAGGTGAAGAAGAAGCCAAGAAAGAGAGAGAAAGATGACGACACATAGAAAGAAGGTATATTCTTGTAATCTTGTGGGATTTAAGGGGAAGGTGAATCCTCTTTTAGGAATCAAGGGGAAGGCTAGATCTCTCGTACCAAGTTTATTAATAAAACTCTATCAAGTTCTCTCCCCAAGAATGAAAGCCAATTTGGATCGAACAACGTTAAATTCTCATATTCTTTTCTACTTTTTTTGTTTTGGTATTGTTAGTTTACTTTACACTAGTTTTCTTTTATAAGTATTACATATTGCTACGGTTCTTCAATGTCAATCACGATTTTGAACGTGCACAACTGTTGGTGTTGTAACCTGATTGTTGGTTTTGACAATTGGATTCATAGCTATCATGTCACAATAATTGGTATCAAAGCTTAAGGTTGACTATAGGCGATATGTTAAAGATTGAAATTTCTATGAGCAAGTTTGAGCTTGAGAAATTCAATGATAAAGAAAACTTCAGTTTATGAAAAAGAGGGTGAAGGTGTTGGTGTAACAGGGTCTTCAGAAGATCTTGCGGGAAAGACAACAAAACCTACAGATACGTCAGATAAGAATTAGGAGGAGATGGATCTCAAACTGGCAAGTATGATCCAATTATGTCTTGTAGATGAGGTCATGTACAACGTGATGAATGAAAAACTGACTACGAATTTGTGGTCAAGGTTAGAAACATTATATATGATAAAGAACCTCTCTAACAGATTGTACTTGAAGAAACAACTATTTGAGCTATGCATGAGGAAAAATACATCGGTGTTAGAGCATCTGAACTTCTTCAACATGGTCATTAACGAGCTACTAGCTGTTGATGTCAAGATCGATGAGGAGGACAATGCATTAATACTTCTCAGTTCACTTTCAGTGTCATACGATCATACTGTTACCAACATGCTATACGGTAAAGACTCTCATCTTGAAAGAGGTCATGTCAATTCTCTTATCTAATGAGATCATGAAAGGCCAAATCAAATTGAGCAAGAAAGATCGGGTTTGGTGATCATGAGAAGGAAAGGAAGAGAGGGAAAGAAAAGTTGGTTTCGTCGAAAGCATGTCACTTTTGTCACAAGAAAGGTCACTGAAAAGATTATAAGCATCGGTAAGAGTAGTTGAAAGAAGAAGGCGCAAGCTGCGGAGGGAGACATAGCAATAAGAGGTATTGACAATGAAATTTTAATGGCTTCCTACGTTGAATACAACGCTTTTTGAAGTAAAACTAAATATTTGATTCTAGTAGTATGATTCATGTATGTTCCTAAAACTAGTTGTTCAATTCCTTGATTGTTAAGGAGGACGGAACTGTCAAAACAATAAATGGCTCGGCTTGCGAGGTAATCAATATTGGGATAGTCAATGTTACAAGAAGAGATGGGATAGTGCATGCTTTGAATACGGTCCAGTATGTCCCGGAGGCACGCTACAATCTAATATCCATGTGCTACTTGACGAAAAAGGATGCTGGATCCAAGTGCAATATGGCGCTGTCATAGTTAGTCAAGGAGAGAGAGAGAGAGAGTAATCCTGAAAGGAAAGAAGTGTGGAGAGATATAAAACTGAAGGAAGAAAACTCAGTTCGAGGTAAAATTTCAGGGATAAGCTTGGAAGGGAGCTCATCGCGAGGTGAAGCTTCAATAAAGACTGTGACGGGATGTGAACCAGGTCAAAGTGTTACAGGAAAGAGAAAGAGTGTATTCAGGTAAGACCCGAGATGGCCAAGACGTGGTGGTAAATCTACCAAAGGCTCTAGGGAGAGTGGGGAAGAATAAAAGCTTTACTGTACGGTCACAATCAAGAAAAGAATCAATGTACAATTTAAAAATTTTCAAAGTGTTTTGCTAAAGACTTGAAAAGTAAATCAAGATAGAGATTGTTGAGATATTGCCTTGTTTTCAAGAAAAAAATGATGGTCAAAGAAAATACAATTGAATTCAAGAAGAAAGAAGAACTCAGAAATAGAAGCAGATCATGAAATTTGTGTGCCAGTTGACAAGCATATCGACTGCTCAAAAAGGGCTATCAACAGGCCTGTTGACAGCAATCAGCAGAGAAGAACCCAGTTTTAGATTTTCAATAGGCTTCAGGCTTGTCGACATGAGCCTGTTGATAGGTTTAAGAAGGTTGTCGATAGCCCGAGGCCCAAAAATAGGAATTTGTTTCCTTTTTGGGCGGTTCATGTTCTTTTCTGGTGAAGTTCGAATAGGAATCATCTCATATTTAATGAAAATTTGTTTTTAAAGTTTGAAGGATTTAGAATTCTTCTAAATAAAGGAAATTAACTCTTATAAGAATTGATTAAGTTTTTCAAGTATTCAATGGTCAAGATCATCTCATAGTTCAAATAGAGCTTGTATTGTAAAACTCTATAAATAAATATTATAACCTAGTACATTGTAACACAAAAAGTGAAGAGGAATTCAAGAAAGAGAGAGGAAGGTGATGGTACATAGAGAGAAGGTATATCTTGTAATTTTGTGTGATTCAAGGGGAAGGCGAATACTCTTGTGGGAATTAAGGGGAAGGTTAGATTTTTTATACCAAGTTTATTAATAAACTCTCTCAAGTTCTCTTTCGGTGGATGTAGGTCAAATTTGGACCAAATTATGTAAAATTTTTGTGTTTTTTTTTTTGTTTTTTTGTCTTGGTATTACTAGTTTGCTGTACAATACTTTTCTTTTCCAAGTATTATATATTGTCACAAGTTTCGCAACATTGATCACAATCTTGGGCATGCACAACTATTGATTTTGTAACTCTATTGTTGGTCTCAACAATTGAATTCATAGCTGTCGTGTCACAACATACCTGAGGAACTCCATTAGTTCTCTCGCATGTGTTTTCCTTGGTGAAAATGGAAACCCTAACAAAATCGAAAAGAAAAAAAAAATGAACTTTAGGATTTATTACATAGACATTCAAGCAAGTTTTACACTCGTTATCAAAATTAATGTAAGCTTTAACAGAGAACAAATGAATAAGATAGAAAGCACGACATTGACAAAATATATAACGGTAACTAATTCTTAAACGAAAGGAAAGTTTAAAAGAAAAGTGCTGATGACATTTGATTGATTAAAACTCTTCTACTTGTAAGACTAAATGCCCTGCAGAAAAGAAAGAATCAAATGCATGGGCACCAAAGTGTGAGTAAGCTGGCACGAGTGGCTGCACAATGCCCTTATTCTCTCTTAAGAGTGAAGGAATTTTCGTGCTTTGCTAGACTTGGGGGTATGCCTTTTGGGAGATTTGGAAAGCAAAACTATTTTCGAGCAAGAAACGAATCAAAAAGCAGAGTGGCCTTGTGAAAAATGTGAGTGTGCCTACTCACGAACAGATCGACAGGTGAAAAAGATGGAAGAAAACCAGTTAAAGGCGAAGGTACGATCAATCGAAGAAGACTCCAACTGATCATGGTTTTAATGCTTTCATGATGGAAGAAAGAGGGAGGTTGAAAGTTTACAGAGCAAGTGACAGGTTTAGAGAGACACTGAAATGAATGAGATTAATGAGCGTTCAAATATTGCAACAGAGATGAGAGGAGAAGCTTATGATGCTTGAAATGTCAGTTTGGTGATCCTGTTTCATGATATGGGATTGCTAGGAATGATTATAATGCTTGAAACGTTGGCACTCAGACAGACTTGTGTGTTTGAATCAGGAATCAAATTCATCCAATTATGTCAGTCGTCCTCTTATCGACCTGTAAATAAACGCTCTACCAACATTCCAAGTTTCTCCAGCAAACAAATTTTAAGTAATTTAAGTAAATGAAATACTTGTAAAATCAGTATGATCTTTGATGGTCAACGAATATCAGCTCATACGTTAGATCAAGGAAAGATAATTCCCCAAGTGCAAAAGCCTAGCTACAAAGTGTTAGATCTAAATTTATTCCATACAAGATCTACACATATACTGTAAACCTCTTTATCATGATCAAAGGGAAGGAGGGTTTTAAACATACCTGATTCCATTACGAAAAGGATGCCGAAGGTTGCACGATCTCGAGGATGCCGGAGTTGAGGGAGAGGATTCTTCTCTCCAACCACCAAGTTCTCTTCTTTATACTTAGAGGAGATGAGAGGCCTCAAAGAGAGAGATGATTATTGTTAGTGGAGAAGGAACCCTACTCATGATATATATAGCATCAAGAAACCCTAGTTCAACTCATCATAGATTTAGGCCCTTGATTTATAACACGAGTTCCACACGTGTAGATGAGTCCCACATTTTAATTTAAATACACTCATGGCTAAGTGTAATTGAAAACGTATCTAGACCCAAACCATTTAGGTTTGATCAATTTTTTATTGGGTCAAACAACATAGGTTAAGTGGGCGGGTGCAAATATTCAATTGACTTGATTAGGCCAAAATAAATTAGACTTTAAAACATAATAAGTCTAACAATCTCCCACTTGGGCCAAGCAAGTCATACTGAATAGATATTATGCATAACTTTATGATGTCAAAACTTTAACCACCGACAAACCACGTTTCAAAACAATCTGGTCCATTAAGTGTCCTGCCACCGAACATAGCGATTGTTACCTTATGTATAATCGAGGTAGGACCTTCCACATCACAAGTTTCAGAACCTCTAACGACATAGATCAAATGTGGACGTGTGGCATGAAAATGTCCTCTGATCAAATAAGGTACAATTCTCACTGGTTTTCACTTTATGACTCTAACGAGTCTAGCCTTATTACTCCAACGAGTCTCACTTTATGACTCCAACGAGTCTAACTGCTAATTTAACAAACTCAAATGCGCAAAAGTAAACTTTAGGAAAAGTAGTTACAACTTTATTTATCAGAATCAATAAATATCCATAAAGTGCACTTAGAAATAATGTCTGTTGCATAAAATTATCATCTCCCACAAAATCAGGATATCATAATGACTAGTCATCCCCATATGAGCAATATGCTCTAAGAAGACTTTAGGTAAAAGTCCTTTAATGAGGGGATCTGTAATGTTAAGAATAGTGTCATCACTATCAACAGACAATATGATTCTAAACTTTATCATTGATGATAAGAAACTTGATGTCGATATGCTTCGACTTTGCTGAACTCTTGTCACTATTGCAGTAGAGTTTTAGAACTCTTATTGTCACAGTGTAACTGTAATGGCCTCTCGACTAAATCTACCATCTTCCTATAATAAGAAAATGTAAAATGAAGTGGATTTCCTATTGCCGATACATCCAGCATAATCTGAATCTGTGTATCCAATCAGCTGCAACTGATCAGATTTCGTATAGTCTTCTATTGATATCGCATTACCTTCTGGGTAGTCTTTCAATGATCAATCTCAAGATTGATTAAGTATCTGCCAAGTTTTCCAATAGTATATGCTATGTCTGGATGGGTAAAAACTTGAACATACATCAGACTTTCAACCGCCAATGCATATGTGTCTTTCATTTGCTCTTTCTATAGGTCATTCTTGAGGCATTAGAGTAAACACAACTTATCTCCTTTAGAGTAATTCTTCATGCCACATCTATTTAGCACCTTATCGATATAGGCCTTTTGTGATAAACCTAATATTCCACGTGTCCTGTCATGTTGAATCTGGAAGCCTATCACAAAAGAAGCGTTTCCAAGATCTTTCATCTCAAAATTCTTTGAGAGAAAACTCTTGATCTCAAGTAGAAGATCTATATCGTTGCTTACTAGTAGAATGTCATCCACATATAGCACAAGAAATATAAGTCTGCTCTCTTTAAATTTATGGTAAATACATTGATCAACTATATTTTCCTTAAAATTAAAATCGGATATTACTTGATCAAATTTCAAATACTATTGGCGGGATGCTTGATTTAGACCATAAATGAATTTCTTTATTTGCAAACCAAATATTATGAAACTTTCACTTTAAAACTTTCTCGTTGCACTATACAGATTTCCTTCTCAATGCTACCATTAAGAAAGGCAATCTTAATATCCATTTGGTATAACTTCAGGTCAAAGTGAGCCACCAGTGCCATAATAATCCTAAAAAAATACTTCATGAAAACCAGGGAGAAAGTCTCCTTATAGTCAATGCCCTCTCTTTGAGTGAATCCCTTTGTGATAAAATGTGCCTTATACCTTTCGACATTACCTTTCGAATCCCGCTTGGTTTTGAATACTCATTATAACCAATCAGTTTTTTTCCTTCAAGCAACTCTACTAAATCCCAAATATCATTGTCCTTTATGGATTTTAACTCATCTTTCAAAGCATTTGATCACTTACTGGAGTGAATGTTGAGTTTGGCCTCATTTAAGGATGCGGGGTCATCCTCTAGCCTTATGTCAAACTCATGCTATTGGAGATAAACAATATAGTCATTTGCAATGACTGATCTCCTCTCCCTAATTGATCTCCTAGGCACTTGTGGTTGAGAATTTTCAGTTTCTACCTCACCAGCATGATCTACTTCAGGATGAAATATATATGTATCTTATAAGGATGCAACTGTATTTTCATCTTGAAGTGGAACAATTACTTTATCATTTAGAACAATTTGTCATGGGTATAATAATATATTCTTCCTTAAATATGAAGTCCTTATGTAGTTAACTTCCACTGTTATGAATATTCTCAAAAAAATTTAGCAATCCGTCTTTATGTTCTTAGTGGAGGGACAATAAAAACTTAAAGCCTTTATACCTCTCAGAATACCCTACGAATAAACAGCTAACTGTCATTGAATCCAACTTCTTCTCATATGGTATATATGGTCCGCTGGACAACCCCAAACATATAAATGCCTAATACTGAGAGATTTCCCAGTCGATAACTCATACGGGGTTTTAGTTACTATTTTGCTAGGTATTCTATTAAGGAGGTGACAACCATTTTTAAGGCTTCAATATATGACTCTGGTATAGTGTGAGCTATCATACTCCCAACCATATCTTTTAGTATGTGATTTTATCTCTCAGCAATACCATTTTGACGAGGTGTCCCTGATATGGTGTACTAAGCGACAATATCACTCTTTCAAAAATTGACAAATAATTCTGAATATTTACCTGATCCGTTGTATCTGTCGTAGTACTCACTACCACGATCTGATCTAACGGCTGTAAACATGTCAGTGATTGAGATTTCCCATGAAACAAGTATAGGTACCCATAACGAGAGTAATTGTCTGTAAAAGTGATGAAATATTTATGACCATTCCAAGAAGCTGTAGGGAATGGACCACAAATGTCTATATACACCAAATCTAAGACATTATGAACTCTGTTTAGTACCTAACTTCCTAATATTTCTTTAATTAATTTTCGCTTAGTGCCTAAGCTATTCACATATAGAGATTCAGTATATAAAGCATGAAGTTTCAATTTATACAGCCATCAATCAGAATTCTAGTACCAATAACTTTAGCTTTGGAAAGTAGACTAAGCATTTCATTATCAAGAGTGACAGTAAAACTAGATCTGTCTAATTAATGAAATAGAAATATGATTCCGCCTAAAAGGATGATACATATAAAGTCTCATCCAAATCTAAAACAAAAAACCAGAATCTAATTTAAGCCTACAAACTCTAATAGCTTTAATTGCAACTTTATTTCTATCACCCATGTATACGTATCGCTTAGCTGGGCTGGGCCTCCTTTAGGTTTGAAAGTTCCGCATTAAATCGCTTATGTGAATTATCTATTCACAATTTATAAAGTGACACTAAAGCTAAATTAATCTCAGAACAAACATAAATATGAGTTATACCCGCTAAATAGTCATTTCTGATACTTTATGCATTCCTACTTGAGGTGGCTTACTTTCTTACAGAAGAAGTATGCAATGACCTTAGGCTACTTTTTCTACACTTTTGCCACTTAGGATCAGCCACTGTAGTGGTGTTTATGTTCCTCCCTTTAGTTTCACTTTTTCTTTTCTTATTAGAAGTTTACCCTGAATGCTAAGTGAGCACTGACATTATCGGGCATAGCACTTCTAATAGTTATAGGAATAGTGTACTTTATGACCATTAGACACATCTTGTAAGATCTCTCCCACTTACCATAATTGACCTTTTCTTTACCGAACTTTATTAGTGATAGTAGAGATCCATCAATTTTAAGGTGTACTCTAGGTGCATGAATTCAAGAACGATCATTCACGTGGTCTTACCACTTTTTAAAGTTTGTACCATTCAATTTAAACTACATAAGTGTACAATTTCTCATCAGTTTAACATAAACATTGCATTTAATAAAATTCTACTGTAATAGCCATAAAAAATAAATTTTAGAAAATGCAATCAGTTTAACCGATAGAGCTGCCAGTTAAACTTTCAGAACAAGTTGTGTCTCTATATGCCAACACTATACTGGCCCAATATAGATATCCTAAAGTCTAGGTCCTATGTAAGAGAACAGCCTTCCTTTGAGCCGACTGTCACTTTATAGGGTTGGTCCTAAATTTAAGTAATCTATATTGGCCATATAATATATGTAATGATCCGGCCATAATGATAACCTTCCTTTGGGGCGATTTTCACACGCATGGGCCACACAAATTTATGCATCTGGATTCTTGTTTCGCCATCGGACTAGTTGATGAGGGTAATGCAATATGGGCCTATAGTGTGGCAACCTTCCTTTGGGCTGATTACCACACATCAAGGTTCTTCCACTTGTATTACCCACATCAAGTATCCGACGTCGTACATAATTCGGCCAAACAATAGTCTTCCTTTGGGCCGGCTATTGTCCGCATGAACTACATACGCAATTAAATAAGCTTTTTTATAAATTCTTTAGCTTGAACATGTACATATCTTTATCTGTGTGTTATTAACTGTAGTACTCATCATCATTCCTTATGCTAGAGCAATATAAGCAATATAATATTGATGATAAAATGGAAGCATGTAAGGATACATATTATCATGATAAATAAACACTTCAATGACTTCTTTATGTCAACTAACTACTGTTTTGTCATGTATAGTTCCTTTAATACTGTAGCGCTCGTCAAGATCTTCGAAACGACTGTTTACATGCCCAAAATAGAGGTCGTATGAGCCCGTAACGGCTAATTGAAGTTTCTATTGGCAAAACGGGTCTGCAGTGCTTATCGGGTCTGAATCAGACCCGACCCGCAATGGTTAAGTTATTGGTTTCCTTTCTTATTGGGCTGGGTTTAAATAAACTGAATAAAACCCAACTAGCTTTATGTGAGATTGATTGGGATTAGGTCTCTTTATTTGAATAGAATTCTACTCTAAAATATCGTTAATAGATTAGAATTCTATCTCAATTCTAAAACTCAAATCAATCTCAACCATCCCAATTGAAATTTAATATGAGATTAATTTGGAGTAAGTTTCCTTATTAGAGTAAAATTCAATCTCTAAATTTTTTAATCCTAATTAATCTTATAATCTTAATTAATTATGAAACTCAAAATAATTAACCTCCTTTATTTTATTTAATTTTACAGCTTACTCTTGTAGCCGCCGGCCGCGGCGGCTGTTGCCCACCCGCAGAGCCGCGCATGCAGGCATGAGCCTGCATGCTCAACCAGCACACGCATGCTCTGCAGAGAGCATGTAGCATGTATCCTTTTTCTTTTCTTTTTTTTTTTTTTTTGTTGTTGATACCTTAAGGCCTGCCATGCATGCATGCAGGGAAGCCCCTGCATGCATGCGTCCAGCCACAATTTTTTTTTTTAAGAACAAAAAAAAAGGTAATAACACACAGATTTAAATCATAATATATATATATATATATATATATATATATATATATATATATATATATATATATATATATATATATATATATATATATATATATATATATAGACACACACACACACATGAATCTAATTTAATCATCTCCAATTTAATTCAATTATTTGAGAAACAAAAATAATCTTTCTTGAATTAAATACAGAGATTCATAATTTTCATAAATCGAGATCAAAAGGTTATTACTTTATATCCCGTTGATCTGATAAAAAGGAGGCTCTGATACCAATTGTTAGATCTAAATTTATTCCATACTAGATCTACACATATACTGTAAATCTCTTTATCATGATCAAAGGGAAGGAGGGTTTTAGGCATACCTGATTCCATTACGAAAAGGATGCCGAAGGTTGCACGATCTCGAGGACGCCGGAGTTGAGGGAGAGGATTCTTCTCTCCAACCACCAAGTTCTCTTCTTTATCCTTAGAGGAGATGAGAGGCCTACAAGAGAGATGGTTATTGTTAGTGGAGAGGGAACCCTACTCATGATATATATAGCATCAAGAAACCCTAGTTCAACTCATCATAGATCTAGGCCCTTAATTTATAACACGAGTTCCACACGTGTAGATGAGTCCCACATTTTAATTTAAATACACTCATGACTAAGTGTAATTGAAAACGTATCTAGACCCAAACCATTTAGGTTTGATCAATTCTTTATTGGGTTAAACAACATAGGTTAAGTGGGCGGGTACAAATATCCAATTGACTTGATTAGGTCCAAAATAAATTAGACTTTAAAACATAATAAGTCTAACACAAAGGGCTCCCTGATGACCTGCCCATTTCTCAAGCCTAGAGCATTATAGAGGTGAGGGATGCTACCGAAAAGCAAGATAATGAAAAGATGATGTGTAGTAGTCTTGTTGCATGCCATGATTGTAACTTGTACATACAAAATATATACATAAGAGGACAAGCAATGCAAAGAGTTGTGGCAATAAGTCTACCCAGCAATGGTTCTTTCAAACCTCCATCACCATCTTGTGTGTTTTCATCAAAGCAAGGAAAACACCATCCAAGTGTTCCACTTACAATTGTTCTCTCTGTTTTTTTTTTTGGTCTTGCTTTTCTACAGTTCAAATCATCTATCATGATCTCATTGTATTAAGAGAATTACTCACATAAACTAGCAGAAGGGATTGGTGCAAATAGAGGATATGTTTTGGATTTGTCATGGAGAGTTGCCTCTGAGCTTCTTTCTATACCGAAAAGGTACAAGCAGATCAGCCTCAGTTCCCCAATGGCTGAGGAGCTTTGTGAGACTCTTGTCATGCATGGATTCTTATCATAGTTAGCATCTTGTTTTTCTATAAGTCGCAGACTTTCTTTTTTCTCTCTTTTCCCGGTTTAAAGTAGAGTGGAAGAGTGTCTTCTTCCACAAAGGTCAATGGGGAACATAATTAACACTATATTGAAAATGTTGAAAAATTCAGTATTACTTTCTTATAGTGTAGTTAACCGTTGTAGCTCTCAATTTGAAGTTGTTCAGACTGATATTTGAGGTCATGCTCAAGTTAAAAGTGTGGCCGGTTTTTCTTAATTTGTAACTTTTATTGATGATTATTCTATAATGACTTGATTATTTTTAAAGAATGATCGCTCTGAAATTCTTTTTTTTTTCTTTCAAAGTTTTCATAAAGAGATTAGCACTCAATTTAATTGTTCGCTTAAGATTTTACGATCTGATAATGCTTTGAAATATGTGCAGCATGTTCTTCTAAATTATTGTGTTTCTCATGATATAATTCATCAAATTTCATGTGCTCATACACCTTAATAGAATGATGTTGTTAAAAGAAAAGTCATCATTTACTCGACATTGCTCGAACATTAATAGTTTATATCCATGTTCTTAAGTATTTTTTTGGATTTACACAGTCTTTACTGCTTGTCAATTAATTAATAGATTTCGTTCTTCTGTTTTGGATGGCAAAAACCCATTCTCAAATCTTTATCCGGAAAACAATTATGATCCAAAGGTTTTTCGGTGCATTTTTTTGCTCAAATTCTCGAAAAATGACACAATAAATTAGATTTTCGAGTAGCTCGATGTGTGTTTCTAAAATATTCTCAAACACAAAAATAATATCGATGTTGAAATCCCATCAACGAAAAGTATGTTATTTGTGCGGACGTCACATTTTTTTGAAAACACACGTTACTTTTCAACTTCTTCCAATTCCAATATAAACTCTTTGACCACTCTTGTTACTTTTTCTGTACCACTAAAAGACTCGCCTTATCAATAAGGCACGAAGATTATTACTGATCCTGACATCTTATACTCTCATCAATCAGTTGCTTCTACTGATATGTCTGAGCTTCCTATAACTCTTAGAAAAGGTACTAGTACTTGTACTTAGCATCATTTAGTTAAAGTGTTATCTTTCTCTCATTTATCTCCTACGTACTTTAGTTTTGTAATCACATAATCTTCTTTATCTCTCTCAAAATCTTATCGTGATGCTATGTTGGCTCCTGAATAGAAAAGTGTTATGGATGAAGAGATGACTGCTTTGTTTGCTAATGATACATGAGAATTAACATTTTTATCACTGAAAAAATAAACTGTTGGTTATCGATAGATATTCACTATCAAATTTCTCCCCAATGAATAGATTGAGTGCTCGAAGGTACGGTTGGTTGTCAAAGACTACACAGAGACTTATAATGTTGATTATTTTGAGACTCTCTCCGGTTGCTCGTCCGCATTCTGTTTGAATTCTTTTATCAACTGTGGTGGTAAAGTAATGGTTTTTGTATTAGTTAGATATTAAAAATGTATTCTTATATGAAAATATTCAAGATGAGATGTATATGCTTCAACCCCCCGATTATGAGGTTCAGAGGAGATGGATAAGGTCTGCAAACTAAAAAAAGTAATTAATGGTTTAAAGCAATCTCCACAAGTATGGTTTGACAACATCAATATCGCTGTGGCACATTATGATTGAGATGGAGCTACTATGATTATTTTATATTTATAAGACATTCTTCTGCTAACACTTTTATTCTTACAGTTTATATTGATGATATTATTACTACTGAATATGATCATTAAGGTACTATTCAGCTGAAAACTTAATTGATTTCTCATTTTCGTATGAAAGACCTTGGTCTTTTGAGGTAATTTTCTAGGGATCGTGGTTGCTCGCTCTCTTAATGGTCGTTCTTTGTCTTAAAGAAAATACCTTACTGATTTGTTGGAAGAAATTAGTACATTAGGATCTAAACTATTAGTACTAATGTGGATCCTAATATTCATTTTGATCAAAATTGAGGAGAGTCACTTGTTGATCCCGAATAGTATAGACGATTGATTGGTAAACTAATTTACTTAACGATTACTCGACCTAATATTACATTTCTTGTAGGTGCGTTAAATCGATATGTGTAGAATTCATATCAGCTTCATTGGACTGTTATATGTCGTATCTTATGGTATCTTGAAGAGGCGTTAGGTAAAGGGTTGTATTATTGTCTTCATCTCATTTAGATATGTGGGATATTCTAATGCTAATTGGCTGGTGATCCTATTGATCGTCATCCTATTACTGTTTATTGCACTTTTTTGAGTCAATATGACAATATGGCGATGTAAATTGTAACACCCCATTCCTGGAATACGTACGTAGATACGTATTCTGATTTTTCTAACATATTTATTTGATTTATCTTATATTTGTTTTGTTTTATGATTATTAGTGTGATTGTTTCTATTGGATTGGATTCGTGGACTCGGAGTCAGCCTTAGTCTGAACCGGGGGTCCGAACCTAGTGCATTGCTCGAATTGGCATTTCTGATAATTCGATTTGACCGATTTTAGTTTTAAACATCGTTTTCCAATATTTTAGATTTTTCATGATTTTATGGAATTTTTCAGAATTATTTGCAAAATCTCCAAAACTGGTGTCGGTCGGCATCGCTGACTGATTCCCAGATTTTTTGTTTTCAAATGGGATTGAATTTTCAAAAACAGCTTTCACAGTACATCTTAGAATATCATTTTCTATCTAAAAACATTTTTTGAGATTTTTTAAAATATATCAAAATTTGTCCGATCCTGGTGTCGACCGGTATCGCCGGAAGATTTCAGGATTTTTATTTTGAAAACTATACTATATTTTTCGAATCCGATTTCACCAAACATCTTAAAATAATATTTATTATTTTTGACAATTTTTTGGAAGGATTCTGAAACAGTCAAATTTTCGCCTTATTAAAATAATAATATTTATTACCGGTCTTAACTTTCCGTACTTTTTCCTTCCCTACCCTATTACTTATACTTTCAGAAAATTATAATAAATAAATTATTTAATAATAAAAATTTTAAAACTATTTTATTTTATTTCTATTAATTATATATATATATATATATATTATTTTTCCCCTTTGACTTTCTTCCTTTTCTTCTTTTCTTTTTCTTCTCCTTCACTCCAACTCCCATCCCCTGCAATCCCAGAGCAGCAGCCGCAGCAGGGAGCAGGTAATGGAGGGCCTGAGCAACCCATTCCCCCCTCACCTCCATTTATCATCACCATTTTCTCTTCCATTAAATACCAACTACACTTCATTCAAATTAACACTTCACCTTAACCACTTCATCTTCTCCATAACACAACCCAGTCACGCACCCATACCACCGCCGCCTCCACCAGCACCACCGCCGCACAAGCCGCCGCCCAAGCCGCCGCCACCGCACCCCCCATCACCCCACAACCCTCCTCCACTTCCACCAACCCCAAATTCCACCTCCTCCTCCTCAATTTCACCCAAAACCCATCACATTACCATCTTCATCTCCTCCAAAATTCCCCATCACCACCACAAATTCCACCACCCTAACTACTCCATCACCACCTTCTCCACCTCCTCTAACTACCCACCACCACCAATCACCACCACCACCACCACAACCACCACCACCACCCACTTCCACCATCAAAACAACAACAACAACAAAAAAAGAAAGACCCAACACCTCCTCCCTCCTCTCCACCCGCGCGCGCGCCGCCCTCTCCCCGCCGCTGGCGCCGGCCGTGGCAGGCCGGCCACCTCCCTCCTCCTTCCTTCTTTCATTTCCTTTCATTCTTCCTTTCTTCTTTTCTTTCTTTCCCCTTTTCTTTTCATTCCTTCCCTAAATAAAACAAACTCCCTCTTTCCTAAAATACCCCCACCTCCTTTCTAAAAATACTTTCCCATATTTACATCAATACCCCTCTCCTTTAAATCCCATTTTATTTCAAAAACACCTCATTTTTCCTCTCTTTTTCCTACAACTTTCTCTCTCCTCTCTCATTCCCTTTCTAATATTTATATAAATATTTATAAATAAATATTTTATATATATTGTGGGCTAAAGGATTACTCGAACGATTCGCTGATTCCCCGGATTTTAACCGGTATTTTACCCGGTTTCAGGCGAGTACCGTTTCCTTTTTGACATACCTCTACTTTATTATTATGCGAGTATTTTTAATACATTTAAAAATAAACCCTCTTGTATTTTAAACATGAGATTGAGATATGGATATGTTAGCATGCTTAGTACTTGGTACCGTAAATTTAGTACATGATATCATGCTATGCAAATTAATATATGATGTTGCACTCGGTATTTACCCGACCCTGGACATGTTGTACTTGACACGTGACATCTGACACCGACCCTTGGCATGTTACACTTGATATATATTTTATGTCACCGACACTTGGTATTTACACCGGCACACGATATTTGACACCGATATTTGTCCTGCTATATTTGACACCGGTACTAGCCATGCTATATTTGATATATGATACCTGAGACCAGTACTTGCCATGCTATATTTGATACATGATATGTTACACCGTTATTTGACATGCTATACTTGCCACCTGATATATAACACCGGTACTTGTCATGATATACATGACATCTGGCACCTGTATTACCTGGCATATTCATGATTATTATGTGACCAGACATCTGGCACTCCTGTATCTCATGTACTCCTGTATCTCCTGAGCTCCTGTACTCCTGAACCCCTGAAATAGGGAGGCTCCTGACATTACTCCTGATATTATACTCCTGTTAACTCCTGTAGTTGGATAATCATGATTATACTGTATACACTTGTGGACATTATCTTTGGGCAACATATATAATAAAATACTCAACTTTCACTGGGTGGGGGAAACTGATGGACACCGGTTGATGTCATATTTATAATGGTATCTGAAGTGTTGTGTGGGGCGCGTAATGATAAGTCCCCGGAAGCAGTAGCCTGAATCTGAAGTGTCGTGTGGGGCGCGTAATGATAAGTCCCCGGAAGCAGTAGCCTGTACTCCTGAGCATAGTCCCTAACTGAGATGGGACCCACTATAAATATGAGCCATCAGATTTATCAGTTTCCAAATAATAACTCGTCTTATTCATAAGTGGATGTATGTGTGCCGGTTAGCACATACAAAAGCATATGAATCGGATGAATAACATAAAACAACCAAACAGTAGTAATGTTAGGAACGTGTGATATTTGGTCTCTCCTTTGTTCGGGTTCTGGTACTCACATATCAGACTCGGGTAAGTTCTACAGAGTGCGAACTCTAGTATGGACTATCAGTGATGTGAGACACTGGTAGGGAGGCGATTAAAATATCAGATGGTACTGACTATTATTGCTGGATTATTTAAAATGCTATACTTTTATATTCGCCAGTTTCAGTATTATGTTCTGAGTCGACACCCTACATTATGACATGATATATGTGGCACAAGGATTATTACTGACACACCTTAGTTCTGTTACCCTGAGGGCAACTCAAGTTGTATGAACTCAGATGATGGTGACACCGTATATGTGGTATATAGATAAGGGTTTCCTTATTTGGATTATCCCCTTGACGTATCACTCCATGAATCCATAATCTGAGCTTATGCAACTAAGATTGTCCATACTTATTTATTGCGTGTTTAGTGTATTTATCACATGTTGTCATATTTGTCGCATGATTATGTGTACCTATACTCTCCATACCGTTTTTCATGCATGTTTTCCGATTCAGATTTACTGATATACATGTATTTACTTGATCTCGGATTTACTGTCATTTTCATTATAATACTTGTCATTTCCTGTACCTGCATGCCTGGACCACATCACTTGATCATGTACACGCGTGCCTGTTATGCACGCCATCTGGCTTCATTCTTTGTACTCGCTGGGGTTGCTAACAACCCTGGATTCTCATGTCCAGTTCCTAGAGTCTAGACCGTGGCGGCCTTGCTGTACTTGATCAGAGTGGCGCAGCGGGAGCGTGGATTATCAGTGGCCCATCCGGACTCTCCTTCTTCTAGCCTCTCCTCGATCGGCTCGCGAGATTCTCATCTTACCACTCGTGAGTACTTTCCAGTATTTCATATTGTACATCCTGCTTTTGTGCCTCTTAGTGATCATATATTCTTCAGATATTATATCATGCCTTGTGATAACTATGTACTGGTGTTATTATTGCTGGATTGTATATCACCACTGTGCTTCCGTACTCTGACCCCTGCCTGTATTGATGCTTAGCGTATATACGTTAGGGTATTTCCGACCTTCGTATATACGTCGCAGTAACGTCTCCGTACCCTCTGGATCGGGGCGTTACATAAATATTAAAATATTGTTACTCAATCTAATGCTGAGACTGAGTATAGAATCATGACTCATACAGCTTGTGAATTAATGTGGATTCAATATCTTCTTTGTGAAATGAACGTCATCCACAACAAGCCAATGATGATGTATTATGTCAATCAAGCGGCTATGCATATTGCTAATAATCCTGTTTTTTATGAGCGAACGAAGCATATTGAAGTCGACTACCACTTTATCAGAGATATAGTGATGACACATCAGATAGTCACTTTGTTCGTCACATCAAGTTTTCAACTCAGATATATCTTCATTAAAACCTTATCTAGAAAGCATTTTTCAAATTTGTGTAGGAAGCTGGATATGATTGACATCTATGCTCCAATTTGAGAGGAAGTATTAAAGTAGAAATAAATTTTTGTTATAGTAGAAATATGATTTTTCTTTTCTTTATTTTGAATTTTTCTACTCCAAGTAGGGCATTGTGTATTTTCCTTGACCTATTAGGACATGTACTTCTTTTTTTTTAAAAATAAATGTCACAGCCTAATTGAGGGTACACAGTCTTTTCTTCATCTTTTCCACCTCAACAGTTCTGAGGTTAAAGCTCACTTTAATTTGGATTTTCAAGAACTATGTAAAACTATAATTTAGGCAATTCCAAATAGACCAAAGTTATGATATATTCAAAAACTGAACGCAACCTTACTTTGTAGCTAGCAATAAACGAAACTCCAATTTAGAAATGAGTTCAAAAAAAGGGTTCAAAAATTATAAGTGCTTGACCTTAAGTAGAGCCCTTTTCTCCCTAGGGAACAGATCTTGTGTAAAACTTATATGGCTAAATTAAAAACAAGTTTAGGTGGACTGTTGTCCGCACTTAAGTAGCTTCAAGATATATGAAAACAAATCTCACATATTCAATATAGTCCCCCCAACACACTCACACACACACACACACACACACACACACACAAAACACCCCCACCAACCCCGCCAAAAAAAACAACAACAACTAAGCCATTCGTCCCAAGCATTTGGGGTAGGCTACATGAACCAAAAGGGAATTACGTCAGATTGGGCACATGTATCAGCTTTCTCCACTCATTCCTATCGAGCAATATGCCTTCACTAAGACCTTTAGCCTATATCTTATCGTATTACCTCCATCCATATTTTTTGGGTCTCCCATGCGCTCTTTTAACTTGCCCTAAATTGATATGCCTCATTGTCGTATTACCTCTATCCATCGAGGTTATTATAAATTCATCTTATCTAGTCTTACAATAATATAATATCGGATTCTTTGTTTACTGAATTTATACTCCATATACTTTGTTTTGGTTCTGCTTAATCTAAAACCTCGAGATTCTAGAGTTTGCCTCCATAACTCCAATTTGGCATTTAGCCCAGCTCTCGTCTCATCGATTAGGACAATATCATCAGTAAATAGCATACACTACAGTATCTCATCCTGAATAGCTCTTGTAAGCTCATCCATCACTATGGCAAATAAGAATGGACTCAATGCAGATCCTTGATGCAATCCAATTGTGATAAAAAATCACTTGTTATGCCTCCAGAAGTTCTGACATTTGTCACTACGTTATCGTGTATATCCTTGATTATGTCAATATATTTGATGGAGAATCCCTTTTTCATCAATTTCCACCATAATGCCTCTCCTGACACCTTATCAAAAGCTTTTTCTAAATCAATAAAGGCCATATGAAAATTTCTCTCTCTCGAAATCGCTATATAAGTTGACGAAGCAAATGAATAGCCTCTATCGTCGATCGCCCCGGCATTAACCCAAACTGATTCTCTGATATTGTAATATTCTGCCGTAACCTGTGTTCAATTACCCTTTCCCAAAGCTTCATGGTGTGATACATGAGTTTTATTTCACGATAGTTTGAACAACTCTGGATATCACCCTTATTCTTATAGAGAGGTACTAAGATACTCTTTCTCCACTCATTTGGCATCTTTTTAGTTAGTCAGATCTTGTTAAAGAGATTTGTCAGCCATCTCCCGCCCACCTTTCCTAAGCATCTCCATACCTCAATAGGAATTCCATCCAGCCTAACAGCTTTCCTTGACTTCATCCTCTTCAAAGCCTCTTTAACTTCAGATTCACTAATTTTGCGCATATAATTATGGTTCATATCCTGCACTGAATGGTAAGATCATCCAAGTCTTGAGTAGAACTACCATTGAACAATTTATCAAAATACTCTCTCCATCTTTCGTTGATTTCTTCATCTCGAATTAAAACCTTCTGATTCTCATCTGTGACACCTCACAGTACATAAGTCTCTAGTCTTTCTCTCTCTTATTCGAACAATTCTATATATATCCTTTTCAACGTCTTTAGTGTCCAACTTCTTATATACTTCATTTTACACTTTAGCTCTTGCATTCTGAACAGCTTTCTTAGCCTCCTTCTTGGCTAGCTTATACCTCTCAAAACTCACTCCATCACAATTTTTCTTCAAATCTCTATAAGAGTTTCGTTTGATCTTAATGGAAGCTTTTATCTCTTCATTCCACCATGATGTGTCCTTACATGGTGGAGCATTACCCCGTGACTCACCAAGTATGTCTTTAGCTACTCTTTTAATATAGCTAGTAATTTATTCCATGTTGTGTTGGGATCATCTTGGGCTTTTCAATCTGCTTCATGTACTACTCGATTTATAAAAACTCCTTGGTTACCGTCTTTTAACCGTCATCACTTAATCTTAGGATCTAACTTATGTTTAATCTTTCTAAATCTCCTTCTAATCCGGACATCTAAAATAAGAGTCTACGTTGGGTTACTACACTCTCACCCAGTACTACCTTACAATCCAGACAACCTCTATCTACTTTTCTACTTAAAAAGAAATCTATTTGGCTCGCACTTGATCCACTTCTAAAAGTGATCAAGTGAGACTCTCTTTTTTAAGACCAAGTATTCGCTAATATCAAATCATATGATAAAGCAAAATCTAAAATCGAGTTACCTGGTTCATTTCTTTTCCCAAAACCAACTCCTCTATGTATACTATCAAACCCGTAACGACTAGTTCCTACATGCCCATTGAGGTTAACGCCTATGAAAAGCTTTTCTCTAATGGGTATGCCTTACAAAATCTCATCTAAATCCTCCCAAAATTGACGCTTACTCGACTCATCAAGTCCTACTTGTGGTGCATAGACATTAATAACATTAAAAATCTCCCTACCTAAAATAAGTTTAACTAGTAAAATCTTATCACCCTTTCTCCTAACCTCCATACATCCTCAAGCAATTGTTTATCTATGATCACACCCACCTCATTAAGATTTCTATTTCTACCAGTATATCAAAGTTTATAACCCCAGGGCTCTATAATTCTAACTTTTTCACCTACCCACTTAGTTTCCTACACACACAAAATACTAACATTCCGTCTAATCATAGCATTAACTAATTCTGCTAATTTACTTGTAAGAAAACCTATGTTCCATGATGCTAACCTAATCCTATATTCATGAGCTAACTTTTTTACCCTCACCCGCTCATAAAAGTGTGGGAACTCTTACTCATTTGATACCACATTCGGGCGCCGATGTGGCGCGTCGTTTCTGGACGACGACCTAGTAACCCTTGCCCACTTTTCACTACACCCGGGCTCTGATGTAGCGCATCTCTCAGTAGGGAACACCCCAACGAAATTTAGTTCTTGGTTCATATATATGATAATATTTTACGTTAGCTGTCACATGCCTACCACAGCCTCCTCCTTTATCCTAACTTGGGACAAGCAGTGAACGGTGCACTGGCGGAGTTAATCCCCAAAAAAAACAGAAAAAACAAAAAAACAAAAAACTTAAGGGGCTACTGGTTTACTCGGAAGAAACCTAAAAGATTTTGAAGTGATTCCTTTTTATACTAATCGGTTGTTTATTTCGCACCAAAAATTTGGAAAACGTTAAAGGTACTTGGGTGAATCCTAGTGACACGTGTCACATAGGATTACTTTAAGAATCATATTCAACCAGAAGATCCATAAAAAATGGATGTGGGTTATGTTAAATCTTTTATTTAAAATTTTTTTCCTTTACTTTTGAAAATCAAATCATCTAAGTAGAAAACAATACTAAAAATATAAGTAGATACTACTTCAGGATGATCCCTGTTAAAAACAAAATAATGAAGCTCTAAAATTTCTTTAGACTCCTAAAATTTCGGTACAAATAAATGGCCAAAGAGATCAATGAAGTACCCAAAGATTGGTGTTTGAAGTACTTCAAAATTGTGAAAAAGACTTCAGGTACGAGGTTGTTTGTTTAGTCGGAAGAAATACCGAAGCCTTCAAAGTGACTCTTCTTTGGGCTTTTTGGTTGTTTGGCTCGCACCGAAGAGAAATTCGGAAGACGACGTAAAAAAGACTTCGGTGAATTCTAGGTGGATCTCACATGACACATGTCGCGGAGGGCTACTTTAGAAATTGCACTCGTATCCAAATGAATCAGAAGACGCATAGAAAGTGGGATGTAGATCACGTCAAATCTTTTATCTAGATTTTTTTTTTTTTTTTTTTTGAAGTCAGATAATTTAATTAGCAAATAATGCTAAAAATATAAGTAGATATTATTTGAGAATGACATTTTTCACCTTAAGAAAATTGTCATCTTCAAGTAATATTTATTTATATTTTTTACATGCTAAAGTACTTCAGCCTCTTAAAAGCTTATATGCAAACTAGCACCCGAAATGATCACCAAAATATTAGAAGACTCCTGAAATACTTTAAAATTACCGAGGGTACTTCGGCCTATTCCCAGAAAAACAAACGGCCCTATACTTCGAGTTTTTCTTTGCAAACTCCTAACAATTAAAACACAATCTTAAGGTCTGAGTCCAATCCATTTCCACAGTGAAAGGGGTAAAATGGAATGGCCTCTGATTGGACTGCAACACAAATGAGAATTTTTGCGCCAGGGATTCGAAAAGTTCTGGGTGGCCTTTAGTTTTTGGGGCGGTTTGTTTCGCGTAAAACTCCGTAATTCGTAAATGACTTACTATCCAGTTACAACTACGGCCTTTGTTTGGACCGTAATTCGTAAAAGACTTACGTAATTCAACTAACACTTACTTACAACCCAGTTACCACTCACTTACAGCCCAGTTATAGTTAATTTTGTGGTCATACAAATTTGTAATATTTTTTTATCTTAATATTAAAATTTTTAATATTTAACTTTTTTAATATTTATTTGCAGTATTAAAACTTTTAAAATCACCAAATAGTTAATTTTGTGGTCAACTTTTTTACTTACGACTTATACATTACGACAACCAAACACCGTAAAGTATAATACACTTTCCCACTTTACAATTTTATATTACCAACCAAACACCGTAAAATTTACATACATGTAACTCATTTACAATTGTAAAAGACTTTACCAATTACAACTACGAATTACGGCCAGTTACAATAACCAAACAGACCCTGCACTGGATTTTGATCTGTCCTCCTTACTTTGTGGAGGCCCATCTGTCTGTGAGGACAGCATATTATCAGGTATTTACATCTCAAAGGGGCCCGTGGGTGCTAAGGAGAAGTAGGGATGGCTAACGGGACAAATCGGGTTGATTCGTCCCGTTAGCTAACGAATCCGTTGAACCCGTCTCAGAACGAATTTAACCGAGATGAATCAAATAATCAGGGAACGAATCGGGTCTTACCCGGATTCGCCGAGACGGGTTAAACCCGTCTCGAATTTTATTATTATTTTATTTTTGAAAATTTCAAATTTATCACGATAGGCAATTTTTTGAGCTGTTTAGGACTAAAAAAAATAAAAAAAATAAAATAGGAGTCTGAAATTAATTTTCCCGTCTCACATATATAATAATATAGGACTTTTTAAAAAGAAAAAAGAAAAATGAGGGGTCGAGGAAAATTTTTCCCGACCCGATTCGTCTCGTGATTCGTCATGGGACGAATCTGACCCGTCCCGCTTAAACGGGATGGGTCAATTCGGGTTAACACGCCCCTGAACAGGGCGGGTCCGGATTGACCCGCAACCCGCCCCGTGCGACTCAAACCGGTTACATAGGACGGGGCGGGGCAGGTCGACCCGCCCTATTAGCCATCCCTAGGGAGGAGGTCTTAAAACTTAAAAGGGATGGTTGGAAAAACTAGGGCAGATTCATTAATTATTAGCTCTTGTTGATGATATGAAATGATGGACATTCTTTTGAGTAAGGCTTAATTCTTATAGATATTTTTATTTGTTATCATTTTAGTTTTTGTTTTCCTTTTTGGGTCGGGACAAAAATAGTTTTCCAGTTCTTAACATCTGAGTTTCCATGCATCGAACGAATTACTGAGAAAAATATTTCCCTCGAGCATTCTATGGTTGAGTTAGAAGTGGAAGAGTGAATCTAACTCAACACCAAACATCTAGAAAAGAACACACTAGTTATTTTATGTAGGAATAAAACTCTTTACTGAGTGCAATATAAAATAATAACTTGACAATAAAAATCATAGAAAAAGTTTCAAACTTGCATTAATTGTCCAATAACGCTGCGATGGGTATAAAATATTAATTGGTTCTTGGTAAGAAGAGAAAATAGAGCAAAATCCCACAAGAATCATGCAGGGAGAGAGTTAAAAATCTTGTTAATAAAGTTTTTTAAATTTTGTTGAAATTTAGTCAAAGATCGATGCAATCAATGATGTCAAATACGCGAGCGTATCAGTCGTATCAATGGTAGATTGCGCAGAAGGAGCCCAGCCTAGTCGACTAGGCATTTGACCTACTCGACTAATGATACAAATAAAGAGTTGGCAAATATGTTTCACTACAGATTAGTCGACTAGGCCAAATATCTAGTCGACTAATAGTAGTAATTAATTGACTAGGATATTCATAGTCGAGTATTGCAGCTGCAGCGGCCTGTTTCCAAATCTGATTCAGAATTCGTTTCTGATCCGAATTAGGTGTTTTGGATTTCTTTTCTTCGTGTCTTCTTTGGCTATATAAAGAGGGGTATTTTCCCCAATATTTTAGCCTATAATTGATTAATATAATAAGAACTCTCTCCCCTTACCCTGAGGACGTAGGCAAATTGTCGAACCTCGTTAAATTTTGTGTTCTCTCTCTTTTTTTTCCTTTGTTTACTTATTCGTGTGATTGGTGGCTATTCTCTGGAGTTGTTGTTCTCTGTTGCTTGGATTTCTAACAAGTGGTATCAGAGCTTTCCGAGTTCGACGAGAAGTTTTCATTCAGATGGAGAAAATCAACTTGGAAACTGTTTACAGTTTCATTCGGAGGTAAAGATATGATCTTTCCTATTTAGATTTGTTTTCACTAATCATTTTTCGCATTGTGTAGAGGGACTTATTGAGAAGATGGCCAGAGAAAATCAATCCACGGTGAAATCTGTGAACTCACATTCGATGAAGATCGATGTGGTAAAGTTTAATGAAACAAACAATTTTGGGATGTGGAGGTGTGAGGTGATGGATGCATTGACGACATCAAACCTTGAAGACACTCTAAGATTGAAAGAAAAGTCGAAGGAGACTTCTGAAAAAAATTAAAACAAGATGAATAGGATGGTGTGGTCTTATAAGGTCTTATTTGACACAAGACATTAAGTATCATGTGCTATATGAGACATCTGCAATGATGATGTGGGAGATTCTTGAGAAGAAATATCTGACGAAGAGTATCGAGTCTCCACTGCTTCTAAAGGGGAGACTTTATTGCTTTCAGTTGAAGAAGGGAGTCTCTATTGCTGAGCACATGAATAACTACACAAAGCTTCTTATAGATCTGGTTAATGTGGATGTGGATATCGAAGAAGAGGATAAGGCGTTAATTCTTTTGAATTCTCTTCCTGATGAAGAGTATGAGACCTTCGTCCTCACCTTACTTAATGGGAAACAATCTCTTAACTATAATGAAGTGTAGGCTGCTCTTGTAAATTATGAAGTGAAAAGGAAGGATAAGCAATTTTCTTCCAGTAGTATATCAGCAGAGGCGTTAGTGGTAAGAGGCAGGGGTTCCAATTAGAAAGGTAAAGGCGTTTGCGGGAGACAAAAGTCCAGACCAGGGTTCAGAGATCTGAAGAAGAACCAGTGTGACTTCTGTAAAGAGTTAGGACACTGGAAGATTGATTGTCTAAGAATCAAGGATAAGAATAAGAAAAAGGAGTCAAAGACCGAAACAAATCTTACACAGATGATCAATACCCAATCGAGTTGTACTTCACAGGTAGATGGATCAGACTCAGACTCATCTGTATTTTCATTCTTAGTCACTACTCCGACCATATGTTACTCAGGTGATTCTGAGTGGATAACTGATACAGGAGCTACCTATCATGTGGGTGAAAATACACATAGAGGGGGGTGAATAGGTGTACTAGTTAATCTAATAATGATGATGCGGAATTAAAAACTATTTATGCAAACTAAAACTATTAAGCTAACACACAAGGTATAACACAAGAGTATAGCCGAATTCCCGGTGAAGGGCTCTGGACTATCTCCTCAAGATTCCTCTAAATTAAGAGTTGAGGTGCCACTATGGTTCTCTTGGTTGAGTATAAGTGTGAGCAAACAATCCCAAGCATATATCAATAGAGCACATTATATATCAAGCATATAAAGAGATAAAACAATGTAAGCAAGCAAGATATATAAACATAAGTGAGAGAGAGAGAAATCATAAACACGGGAGAATTGTTTCAAGGTTCGAGCACCCTTGCTCTACGTCCCCGCCTTCAACACTATGAAGGATTTTCACTAGAATCGATCCTGCAACATCACTCGGTGCCGCAGCTACAACGAGTTCACACTAGAACTCTTGGACTCACTAGTCCCTCTCTTGTTCCCGCAAGAACAACACACGCAAGCACACTAGCTTGCCGAGGACGCACCTCTACACCGAGCTCCCACAAGAACTCGTTACAACATGAACCCGCAAGTTCGCCTCCTCAAATACAAAGATAAACACTTGGTGATCTCAACACTTTGATCACCCAAAAACACTCTCACAACAAAGATCCTAGAGGAATGATATAGCAACGAAAAGCTCAAGTTTGTGTGAGAAAAGCTAGATAGAGTAGTGGTGAAAAACTCAAGAAATCTCTTTTGAAAACACTATTGAAAACTCTCCTTTTGATATGAAAATATTAATACTAAAACAAGTGGAGAAAAACCCTAAGAGAGGTAAGAAAAACTGGCTTTAAAACTCTCTTGAAATCTTATAGAAAACAGCCCAAAACAGCCCCCTTATATAGACTCCCAAAAACTAGCCGTTGGGGTCAAACTGCAGGTCCCGGTTGACCGGCTGGTCGACCGGCCAACGGTCATATTTTTGACCGTTGGAGCCTGCCGGTCGACCATGCCCTGTGCATGACTTGCCAGTCGACCGGAACCAGATCCAGTTGCTCTCTGGACGGTCGACCGCTCGGTCGACCGGCCCTCAAGCCAAAGGGCTGTGCATGTTCTGTGCACATTGATCGACCGCCTGGTCGATCAAGTTCTGTCTCCGTCGACCGGCCGGTCGACCGGCAGAAGACCAGGTCTGAAATTTTGGGGATTAAAACTTGGTTTTTAAAACTCATAAAATCTCATAAAATCACATAAAATTTAAAAAATAACTTCATTGAAATACTTTGAAGTACAAATATGTGTGATGAAAAATCAACACATATTACAAACTTTTTGAACCATTTTTGTAATATAGAAATTTTGCCTTAAAAAAACTCCGTATTTTTCAAAACCAATCTTTAATTTGAAAAACGATTTTTTTAAAACTTCTCCAAATACAAAACTAAGATATTTTAAACACTTTTGAAGCTTAGTGTGTATGGATATGATCCAATACACATATGAAATGAAATATCTATGTTTTTGGCAATAAATTCTAAAATGAGTTTTGATAAATACAGAACTCAAAACATATGATATAGAATTACCAAATAAGTTTTTCTAAACATTTGAACCAACAATATGTATGGATGAAATCCAAAACACAAATAAATCATATAAACTTGTTTTGATGAAATCTAATCATGAAACATAAGAATGCATACTTTGAAGCTCAAAATCAAAACGGTATTTTCTAAAACTAAAACTATTTTATGAAAACACATATAAATTTTGTGTGTGTGTGTATATGAGCTTGAGCATTCCACAACTAATCTATCCTTTACATCTTATCTAAAAAATAAATCTTAACACTTACAAACATGACACAATTTTTTTTTTGAATTCTCTTAAAAATCTTATTCTCCTTCTTGACCTGGTCCAAACTTGATCCAATGAGATAGACTTCTCTTGAGTACTTGATGCGCTCTTGATGCGCGAGCTCTTGATTCAACATGTGCTAGCTTCAAAACTTGACTTCGAATTTTTTGTTGAAGCTAAACACCGACTAAGATCTTGATCAAATATCTGAAACAATATAAACACAAGATCATTAGTACTATAACTACATGAGTTAATCATCATCAGAACTAGAGTGATGGGCCTTTGGGCCAACAATCTCCCCCTTTTGATGACGACCAAACTCATGGAGTTATATATGCATGGATTAAAGTTAAGTTTCATAGAAACTCCCCTTTAACTCATGCATGGCAAATAAACAGAGATATTCAATAAAAGCTCATAAACTAAACAATATATATATATGCATAAATACCAAATATTAAGCATGCATATATAAACTCTCGAAATTCTTCTCCCCCTTTTTGTCAATTCATCAACAAAGGGGTGAGGACAATCAAACAATAAAGATGTATATGCGATATACATTCATGAAGAGGAGAGACGTAAAGTTAGCTCCCCCTGCACACATGCATTACATGGAGAAGGGATGAATAGACCCTAATCTACATAAAGCATAATATACAATATATAAGCGGAGATGTTAAGCTCCCCTACATACGTGTACCAGTAAAGTAGAGAGGTCAAGCTCCTCAATATGAGATACACTCAACATGAATCTATATATAGAGGAGATGTTAAGCTCCCTTTGCATATAGGAAATGTATATCAACAAATTTTAAGAGAAATTTTTGATAATACTTAAAACAAAATTTTGAAATTTCTTAAGTCAACAAAACAAAATTTTGATACTAATGAAATCAAATAGTAGTTGACAAAAACAAATATTGGTACCACTTAGAAAAATTTTAAGATACCAACAGTAGATTTTGATACCAATTGAAGGTGAAACATGAAATATATTTTGATATTTATGGTATTTATTTGGTATCAAAATGAAACACCAATTGAAATGATTAGCAGTTGATATACCAATTGAAATACCAATTGAAATCAATGCATAAGCTTATAAAGATACCAATTAATATTTAAAAATAAGTCAAGCTTAGCATAAACTTTTTTGTGCTTTTAAAGAATGTATAAAGATATTGTAAAACAAGCACAATCAAATCATGTATATGTATGTATGAAAATGAAAATACCAATTGAAATTGATATTAATTGAAATTTGAAGCATACATATATAGAAAACAAATATGAGTATACAAAAATGAAATAACATGAAGATCATGTGTATAACTCATACCTACCACCCTATTCATGCACAACCTTAAAAGATATTCAATAAGGGTATACAAGGCATGGTCGCCCATCCATCCGCCCTTAAAGGATAGAAGTTTTCAAAAATAAGATTTGAAAATAGTTGTACATTGAAAACACTACCATATGAAGAATAAATAAATAGTTTGAAGTAAATTTTGAAAAACTAGTTAAAGATCCTTCAAAAATGAATCTAAATCATATATATGTAATGAAAGATTGCTAAGTACACAAAAATTGTCACTCAAGATCTATAAGGCTCATATAAAGCTCATGAAAATAAAGTCATGAGTAAACAAAAAATGTGAATGCACAAGAATCATGTGAATAACATATTCATGAATATAAACAATAAAGCTCAAAATACCAAAACATATGAAAATCATAAAAATTTATTTTTCATCAAAATTAAACAAACTTCAAGGTATATATACGTGCCATCGAAACTAAAAATATACATACATATCCCAAATACAAACGAGTCCATAATAGAATTTTACATGAAGGCAAGTGATTCAAGGGTATACATGTATATTTACTAGTTTTAGACAAAAATAACATATACATGAAGCTAAACATATACAAGAATAGGAAAAATAAGTGTAAAATAAAAGAATTATCAAAACTAGATTATACATGTACATGTAATGAGTACAAATGAGCAATGAGGCACAAACATATAAAAATCAAGTGTAGCTCACTACTTGTATAAGTATAAACATAAGTTTTAATGAAAACTACATCTAAACAAGTAATCACCACATGAAGTACAAAATATGATCATTTAACATAATGAGCATTGAAATCAAAACATGCTAAAAATATTTATATGAAAGCATGTAAACTAAAATAGGAGTTAGAGATAGTTACCAAACCATATGAACTATTCTCTAAGCCTCCAAACCATGGTGATTCTCCCACCAAACTTCCTTGAAGGTGATGCATTCATAATTATGATCTTTGAGCTTGACACGCAACCACCATCAAGGCACCAATCCTCTCATGTCATGTGAGAGCCACACCTACATCAAACATAAGAGGTAGGGATTTTGGTATCTATTTCATTTTGGGTCCACGGGGGTTAGCATCATAAGGAACCCAAACATTTGTAAAATTTACATGATTTTTCTTATCAAACTAAAACTTTGCTAAATGGCCTTTGCGGCCACAATGTGTAGATGTGTACACTCTAGCATGCATATGAGTGGTGTGAGTGTGAGCATGAAGTGCATATGTATGCCGTATAGGATGTGCATGCATGTGTGGAATTTGTTTCTTGCGAAATATAGATTCCAATTTATTATGTTGAAATGCACAATCGCTCAAGTTTGAGCTCAAATAATCAATTCTCTTTTTCAAAACATGAATCTCATTTTTATTAAAAGAGGATGCAATATTATTAGCTTGAAAGACATGGTACGAATGAGAATCAATAATCTTTTTCTTTTTAGAAACGTTTTCTTTTTCTTTTAAAACAAAATTTCTTTTCAAAGAGTTATTTTTCATTTGGAGCAATCTCTTTTTCTTTTTCCATCAAAATAATTTTATTTTTCAAAAAATTATTTCCTTCACAAATATTATTTAATTTTGAAGATAAGGAAACATTTTCTATTTTCAAAAATTCATTTTCTTTTGAAAGACATTCAAATTTATTTTTAAGTGAATCCTTTTCTTTTGAAACCATTTCAAATTTATTTTTTAAAGAATTTTTTCTTTCTACAACAATTCATATTTTTCAAGAAGTTTTTGACAAAAAGATGCAAGCTCATCATAAGGCATGTCAATATCTTCTTCTACCTCGGATTCAGATTTTACCTCAAGGGGGTTATCCCCTTGGACCATGTAGCATATGTTGGAAACATCACTTCCATCATCCGAGTCGCCCCTATATGGTATTGCTTTTGTTCACCAAGGGATACAGATGTGTTTCAAACTACAAAAACCGAATCAAAGTTAGAAACCCTACATAAATAATCATTTAGGGTACTCTTTAATGCATGGATGACTTTTACATTAGCCTCTAGATGTTTGCCATTTAAACAATATGAATCTCTAATAGTGGCAAGATAAACATGAATCCCTAAGGCTTTGAGGTACATTGACATCTTAACTTTTCAAGTTTGGATGTTAAGAATATCAAACATGGGAGGTGTCATGAAATCCATAATGTGTGTGTAAACAAATATTGTGATTAGCTAAAATAAGAATTTTTAACTCAACGTTGTTAGACCCAAATCAAGAGCAACAAGCTCTGATACCAACTGAAAATACACCTAGAGGGGGTGAATAGGTGTACTAGCTAATCTAATGATGATGACGCGAAACTAAAAACTATTTATACAAACTAAAGCTATTAAGCTAACACACAAGATATAACACAAGAGTGTAGCTGAATTCCTGTTGAAGGGTTCTGGACTATCTCCTCAAGATTCTTCTAGATTAAGAGTTGAGGTGCCACAATGGCTCTCCTGGTTGAGTACAAGTGTGAGCAAACAATCTCAAGCATATATCAATAGAGCACAAGATATATCAAGCATATAAAGTGATAAAACAATGTAAGCAAGCAAGCTATATAAACCAAGTGAGAGAGAGAGAGAGCAATCGCAAACACAGGAGAATTGTTACGAGGTTCGAGCACCTATGCTCTACGTCCCCGCCTTCAACACTATGAAAGATTTCCACTAGAGTCGATCCCGCAAGATCACTAAGTGCCGCAATACTTACAGCGAGTTCACACTAGAACTCTTAGACTCACTCGTCCATCTCTTGTTCCTACAAGAACAACACACGTAAGCACACTAGCTTGCTGAGGCCGCACCTCTACACCGATCTCTCACAAGAACTCGTTACAACACGAAACCGCAAGTTCGCCTCCTCAAATATAAAGATGAACCCTTGGTGATCTCAACACTTTGATCACCCAAAAGCACTCTCACGACGAAGATCCATAGAGGATTGATATAGCAATAAAAAGCTCAAGTTTGTGTGAGAAAAACTAGATAGAGTAGCGGTGAAAAACTCAAGAAATCTCTTTTGAAAACACTCTTGAAAACTCTCCTTTTGATATGAAAATATTAGCATTAAAACAAGTGGAGAAAAATCCTAAGAGAGGTAAGAAAAACTGGCTTTAAAACTCTCTTAAAATCTTGTAGAAAACAACCAAAAATAGCCCCCTTATATAGACTCCCAAAAAACTAGCCGTTGGAGTTAAACTATAGGTCAAAATGACCTGTCGGTCGACTGGCTGGTCGACCGGCCAATGGTCATATTTTTAACCGTTTGGGCCTACCGGTCGACCATCGGTCGTGCCCTGGGCATGACCTACCGGTCGACCGCCTGGTCGACCGGGGCCAGATCCAGAGAGCAAAGCTCTCTAAACGGTCAACCGGCCCTCAAGCCAAAGGGTTGTGCATGTTCTGTGCACATCGGTCGACCGCCCGGTCGACCGGCAGAAAGCCAGGTCTGAAATTTTGGGAATTAAAACTTGGTTTTTAAAACTCTTTTAAAATCCCATAAAATCACATAAAATCTACAAAAATAAGTTCATTGAGATACTTTGAAGTACAAATATGTGTGATCTAAATCAACACATATTACAAACTTTCTGAACCATTTTTGTAATATAGAAATTTTGCCTTAAACAAAAATCCGTATTTTTCAAATTAATCTTTAATTTGAACAACGATTTTTTCAAAACTTCTCCAAATACAAAAACAAGATATTTTAAACACTTTTGAAGCTTAGTGTGTATGGATATGATCCAATGCACATATGAGATGAAATATCTATGTTTTTGACAATAAGCTCTAAAATAAGTTTTGATAAATACAAAACTCAAAACATATGATATAGAATCACCAAATAAGTGTTTCTAAATATTTGAACCAATAATATGTATGGATGAAATTCAAAACACATATAAATTATATAAACTTGTTTTGATGAAATCTAATCATGAAACATAAGGATGTATACTTTGAAGCTCAAAACTAAAACGGTATTTTCTAATACTAAAACTATTTTATGAAAACACACATATATTTTTTTTTGTGTGTATATGAGCTTGAGAAATCCACAACTAATCTATTCTTTACATCTTATCTAAAAAATAAATCTTAACACTTACAAATATGATACAAGTCTTCTTGAAAATCTTCTTCTCCTTCTTGACTTGGTCCAAACTTGATCCAATGAGTTAGAGTCCTCTTGAGTACTTGATGCGATCTTGATGTGCGAACTCTTGATTCAACACGTGCTAACTTCAAAACTTGACTTCGAATCTTTTGTTGAAGCTAAACACCGACTAAGATCTTGATCAAATATCTGAAACTATATAAATATAAGATCATTAGTAGTATAACTACATGAGTTAATCATCATCAAAACTAGAGTGATGGGCCTTTGGGCCAACAGTGTGTCCCAACAGGGGCTGATTTTCTAGTTTTGAGAAACTAGATGGATATTCTATTGTCATGGGTGATGATCGTCCATGTTATATGGAAGGGATAGGTACTGTCTTAGTTAAGATGTTTGATGGGATGGTGCGGGAATTGAAGGATGTGAGACATGTACCTCAGCTAAAAAGAAATTTTATATCTGTTGGTGCTTTGAAATCATTTGGTCTTGAAGTATCTATTAGAGATGGAGTTCTCAAGATGGTTAAAGGCTCGATGGTTATTTTGAAGGGTGTCTGACACAATAACCTTTACTATTTGAATGGTAGTACGGCTACAGGACAATTGACAACTTTACAAATTCAGATAATGATTGCGCCCAACTCTGACATATGAGGCTCGAACATACAAGAGAAAAATCTTTGCAAGCTCTTGCAAAGTAAGGTTTATTGAAAGGTGCCAGTACCTGCAAATTGAAAATTTGTGAATATTGCATCATCGAAAAGAAGACCAAGGTGAGATTTGGCACCGTAACTCATTGAACCGAGGAGATTCTGGATTATGTTCACACAGATGTTTGGAGACTTACCAAGATGACATTAACAACGCTACAAAACTAAGGTGAATTATTTATTTCTTATGATCACCATTAGGCGTGAATAATTATGCTTCTTGAGACATAATTATCCAGCTTAATAAGTGATTTTTTATTCATTTATACCATTTTTTTTTGCATTATGGCATTTTTGGTATTTGTTTCCATTCCAAAAATGTGTAAGTGTGAAGTGCATACTATCTAAGGTAAAATATTCAAGATAAAATTATCTCTCCAATTTATTTTACTTAGCCTATAATTTTAAATAAGATCCATCATTTCGACTAGCTTTAAGATGTCATAATTAAGGCTTTCTTAATTTTTAAGATCATCTTAATTTCTTAAAAATAGATCAAAAATTTCATCTCTTATTTCAAAAAGTTTTTAAAGAAAGAGAAAAATCCTATACAAAAAGAAAAAATTCTAAGAATATCATAAAAGAAGTGAAAAAGAAAGAAAAATTTAAAAACTCTACGTTAGTAGACCCTCCCCCACACTTATCTCATGCATTTTCCTCAATGCATCGTCCTCAATGCATCGTGAATGTATGTATACATGAAATAAATAAAGAGGGAAGGAAAAATCACCTCAAGGTGGTGGTTCCGGTGGTGGTCTGATTGGTCCACGAAATGCAGCCCAATTCAATTTGCGTTAAGTTATCAGGAACCTACCAATAACCTCAATAATACAACCCACTATAATGATGTGCACATGTATGATTTTTATTAAGAATTTTACCCCATCTAATTTCTAAAATTTTAAAATAATTTTGGAGTCATTATTATCAACACCCTTGTCCTAAAATGGAGTATGAAAAGATGGAATGATTGATTTGAACTCAGAAAGTGCAGGAACTAATACTGACTCAGGATTTGACTTAAGTCAAGTAAAGATTCAGGAGTCAAAATTGGTTCAGGAATTGGGTCCAAATTAAGAAGTTGAAATTCAAGTCCACATTCATTTTCCCACAATGGAATGTGACTCTCTGAGATTGGTGATTCAACTTCAAGAATGACAGGTATGCGAACCAAAACTGACTCTAAAATGTTGCTCAAGTTGGGTAACAAAATATGAGTCATTATTGAATCAAAAATTTCAACTGGATCACAAATTTAAGGATCGAAGTCACATTCTTCATTGAGTTCAAGTTCATAAAAATGAGAACTTACCAATTTGTCAATGGGACTTTCGAAAGTATGAAATTGGTCAAGTTCAATATGATGATCATAAAGGATTGGCGATTCAATTTCATGATGGAATGGCACATGATCAAATGTTGACTCGGGAAAAGGCCTAAAATCAGCTAAAAACACCTCAGTCATTATTGAATCAGGAAGTAAAATTGAATTACTAAGTTGAGGTTCAGGATCATATTCATGCTCAAGTTCAATTTCAGGAAAAGGATAACGTGCCAAAATGTCAACATGGTTCTCAAAATTTTGATGTTGGCCAAGTTCAAATGGGTGTGCTGAAATTGAATCTTGGTTTCCAAAACAACAGGAGTCCTGGTTCAAATCAATAGATTTAGAGATATCTGGAGTGGTCAAAGGTTGATAAGAGAAAGTTTCCTCATTCCTATAAATATTGACCAATTGACTCAATTATGTTTTCAACCTATTGATAGACTGGCCAGAAGATTTTTAAAATTATAGCGCAGACTCCTGCAAGATTTCTATACTCTTTTCTAGATATGATTTTTCTTCAAGTGGATGTTCTAAAAAGGGAGTGTAGGAATCTTGGTTTTGAAAAATTTGTGAAGAGTGTGAGTCCAACATGTTTTGAGATTGTCCCTCGGACTCACGCAAGAGTTCCTCAGTCAATTTCAAGATGGATGTTTGATCATTTTGAAGAGGTGGGACTGAGTAAGACTCTTGAAAATATTGTGAAATTGGGGAGGCCAACATGTTCTAAAATTGCCGCTCGGCCTCTTGCAAGTTGGCTTCTATACTCTTTTCTAACTCAAAATTTTCTTTAATTGGTGGTTCTAGAAAAGGAGTATAGGAAGCAAAAATGGGAAATGAATATTGTGGACATTGTGAAAATTGTGGGTAAGTTGGTTGAAAATTTGACTCGGAGGAGGTGAATCCCCATTGACTCTATGAAGAGTTAAAATTATTTTGAAAATTATAGTCATAAGATTGGGGATATAGGTTGTATTGATTCGGATAAGTCCAACCTGGTGTATTTGGTTAGTTCATATTGTAAAAAGCCAGGTTGAAAGTATCCGAATCAAATGGGATCGATGTGAAATATGGATTCATATTACGATTGAAAAAATTGTTATTGTTGAATTACATTTCACAAACAATCACAAAAAAAAGAAAAAGTAAGTAACAAACAAAAAGAAAGAAAAAAAAATCAAAACTAAGCCGATATTAAGGTTGACCTAGACTTAGATGACTCATAACTGGTTGATTTCCCGAGGGAGGTTGTTGTATGAATCCGACCGCAAGCTAATCGGTCAGGTAGGGGCAAAATACGGTGGGAGGTATCCGTGCGTAAGCAACGGGTCTTGATTACGCCAAACCTCAGTATCTTCGAGGCGTAACCTCTTAATCTCCAACCTTAGACACCGATTTCACAAGAGTATGATTCAAATAAGTTTCACCATCGGTCAATCTCCTAATGAGTCCGAGGTGTCCCTAGGGACCAACGTCTATTAATTTTTATTAGGGCTTGGGTTATGTGAGTGGGGAAGTAACTTTTGGGATAAGGAAGGGTGATGAAATCCCCACCTTATCTTGTATTAGGTTTTACCCTTAAGTCCAATTCGTGCAAGTGTGCAGTATAGACAATAATAACACACAAAGCGAGTAAATCACCCACGTATTTGTCCTATGCTATATGCGATGCCATATGTACACCTCAATCCAGATCACAACAATAGAACAAAATATAGTATATTGGAATTGAATTTGACACATGCTTAAATGCAAATGTTTAAACCGTTTTAAAGCATCCAAATACCGTATTTTAGTTTTTAGTTTATTGCAGTATGTAGGCAATCTAAGTAGAAAAATAGCAGCAGAATATATTAATACATGCAACTTGCAAGATCCTTGCAAAAGATGAAGCTCAGATGCCACAACAAAGCCGCGTTTCCGGGGCCGTTTTGGCATTCCGCTACAAGAATAAGGAAGCAGGGTCCCTGCTTTCTAGAGTAAGAAAATGCAAGCAAGACTATACTTCTGTAATGCTAAGTTTTTGTAAAGATTAACCTGCACACTAAAACAGAGAAGAAAATGTTAACAAAAATATGAAATCAAAACCATTCATGTCCCCAGCAACGGCGCCAAAATTTGATCGGGGCGGAACCAGCACTTGAAAATGTGTGTTTTATGAAATCAGTATAAAAGCGTGTGTGCTAATATTTCCTCGATACTTCCATTATAGCATTGGCTCAATGGGTCGAATCTACAGGAACGGGAGGTGTAGAAGCATTAACAGTTCTTATTCACGTGTTATGTTAACAAGTCTTCTTTGTTAAACAATGAGAAAAAGAAAAAGAAAAGAAATCCAGAATTGATAAGTAAGATGGCGAGAAAATGACGATGTGAAAATAAAAGAGAAGTGATTTTGAAAATAAAAAGAAGATGAAACAAAAGTTAACTAAGAAGTTGGTGAAAACGTTGATAAGAAAATGATAAAAAGATTTTGAAAATTGTTTTTAAAACAAAGTAACAAGAAAGAAGAGAACTATAAAAGAAAACTTGTGTCTACTAACTACTAATTTCTCCACTAACCATGCTAACCTCTTAGTGATAGTTGCCTCATATGGATCCTTAGCCATCACTAGTCCTTGGCTTCAAGAGACGATACGAAGCATGGCTCATAAGATTGTTCCTTTACATTCAAACCACACATCCATACCATACAATAAGTTGCAAGCTACTATTAAATCATCAAAGCCGGTTAGAGGTGAGCATGAAATAAAGCAGACATTACAAGTTAGCAAGTTAGTGAGTTAGATGTTGGAAATGTTAGAATCCATCATCATGAGCCATCAATGGCTCTTGCAAGAGTAAGGCCTTGTAGAGGCTATTAGATTCATATGGATTATCAAGTAAGTGGTTAGATAGTTAGTGATTAGTTGTTAGATTGCCATGAGAAGAAAAGTTAGCTAAGTATCATATAGAAGATGGAGAAGATTACAATAGAGAAGAAAGGAGACACCTTTACATAAATTGTCACGATCTATTACATCAATCTCTCTCTTTCTCTTTCTGAATCTCTCAGCCCTAATACAGGATCTAAAAACAAAATAAAAATATAAAAGAATATAAAAGAAGAACACATACACTAACCAACACTAAAAGAGAGAAACCTAGCCTATTTCTCAATCTGCTTCCGTTTTGAGTCTCTGCAGGGCCTTTTATAGGCGAAAGAAGGTTCTAGAAAACAAGACGAGCCCACGCGTCGAAAATCGACGCGTGGGCCCACCATAAGGCCGTGGAAACGCGGCCATAGCCGCGTTTCTGTGGCAATACCAGGGACTTAGGTCCCTAGTTTTGGCGCGTAGGTTTGCCTCGCTTCAGGGACCTTCTAGATATACTTAGATTCGGTTATTTCTGTCCGGATTCTTATCAGGCACTCGCTAACGTCTAGATTCAATATATCTTCTAGAAACTCTCTAGCTTGACCTCCAAGAAAATCGAATTTAATTACCTGAAAATGAGTTTAATTAAGCTCTTATTACCTCTTTACCCCTAGACTCTTGATTTATCTGTAAAGTAGACCAAAACATAATTAAAATGATATTTTGTTCATAAATCATAGGGAAATGCAATGTTATATGCAGAATTGTAGACTAAACACTAGGGCATTGGAACCCACCTGCACGTCTCCACTTATTGTGGGACCAAGTGGGCGGGTGTCACCCCCACTAAGGCAACTAACTCCACTATTAGAAGTGGAGTTATAACTGCTAATCCCCCTTGGGGATTTGAGAACGGTCATTTGATCTGGCAAAGCCCGCGGCGGAGCTAGATGAGAGCTTCATGCGAAGTTCATCTTAAAAGCTTCAGAAGAAGCTATATTTAGGGCCTCAAGTGAGGTTAGAAGTTAGCTCAATTGATGAGCTAGGTGAAGCTTCAGGCGAAACTAGAAGGTTAGCTTAGAGCGGAGATGACCTAAATTTCCAGCGAAGTTGGTGAAAAAGCTTCAAGCGAAGCTAAGGCTAGCCCTGAGTGGGGCTGATTGAAGCTTCATGCGAAGCTTGTTGGCTTGGCCTTTTGGCAAGGCCATGAGATTCTTCCAGCGAAGCTAGCCCTTTTGAGCTCATGCGAGGCTAAGTGTTTGAACAGACCTAGCCTTATAGGCCTACTTTGGCCTTTGGAGTGGGCATAAAACTGGTCATTAGCTTGTCCATGACTCTGACTTCTGTAAATGTCGCCGAATGTAGACGTCGTTCAGACTAGTTGAAGTGCTATCCGGGAGCTTGTCTTTTTAGAGTGTCAACAAAACCCCCTTCAAAGTTTTCATGAATCTGTAATGAATTGGTACAGATTCAGAAACACTTTGAATATGAAGCCTGATACCTACATCGCTTAGGTCAGAAAAATTCACTGGCTGCAACTGTATACTAAACTAGGTAACCAGATTAGTTTTACCCTAGGAATTTCATGAGGAATAAGCACTCATCGGAACTAAGATGAAGCTTCAAGCGAAGCTAAGGATGAGATCTTAGCAGAGCTAGAGTAAAGTGTTTGGACACATATATTGCATAAACATTATTACATTCCTACATATATTCTGTAATAAATCATTACAAACTCACTTGTCTTAATGTCCTAATCCTTGCAGGATGATAAAGAGAAGATAAACATGAATCCTATCAAAACAAATCCAAAAGTTCAAATCAAACATGGATCGACTCAAATTCAGAGAATCTTTAGTCTATCTTATCTGAGGATTGAATTTACCACATAAGATAATACTGTAAAAATTCAAAAGAAAAATGAATTTTTGAAGACCCTATTGGGTTTGCTGAGGATAAATGGATAGAGAGAAGATCAACGGATGAGATGAAGCAATTTAGATTCAGATTCAGACTGGATACAGTTTAGCATTTTAATCATAACTTTCTCTACCAAATCTCAAATCTGATGATTCAAGATGATACAGAAAGAGGATTTAAAGGGCTACAACTCTTATATTGATCACCATTTTGAATTCTATCATCTGATAAGTAATATTCAGCAATCAACACGCAAATAAGCTGCAGATCAGAATTCTGAATAAATCAAATCAAGTTTGGAGATAAGGGGAAGATTGAAATTCAAAACTAGCCAGCTCTTCCTATCTCCCTACGCTCTCCCTTATTACTGTTTTCCTATAAATACCTGTATTCATTGAGAGAGACCAGAGAGCTGAAAAGCAAGAAAAAGCGAGTTTTGAGCGTTGTAATGCGAGATTGGAGAGGATAAAGGGCTTTGTATTTGATACTTATTGAATAAAATTCAGAATTCTTCTCCACAATCTTTTAGCGTTCAGTCTAAGTCTTTCTTTAATTTTCTCTTTATTTTTTATGCTATTCTTATTTTGCATATTTGATTCCATGAGTCATCACTAATCTTACGCATATTCTTTTCTCTTTTCTTTTATTAGCTTCTTTTGTTTTCAGCATCGTTTGGAGGAGGGAGACATCAAGGCGACAACAAGAAACAAGTTCGCCGGTTAATCTTCCTCTTCCCTTCGTACCAATCTCTTAATTTCTTTTTTGTTACTTTAGTTATTCAAATCTTCGCAAAAAGATTAGTATTTCTTTCTTCTTTTGATTTCTTTGTATATTTCTTTCTTCTTTTACTTTATTTATATTTATATTTTTTCTTTGGCTTTCTTCTACAAGATCTTTATTTATTTATTTTTTAAAAACAAAATTTCAATTTTCATCCAAGGGATTTCTCAACTAGAGTAAGATAAAAGTGAGATTATTAATAACTAAAATTTTAAGAACAAGTCTCTGTGGATTCGATCCTATACTTGCCACTACACACTTTATTAAAAAGATTCTAACAAGTTTAGGTTTCATAACTTGTACGTGATTCAACAACGATGGAGTTTTTCATCAACTTCGAAACATGAACTGTTTTTGGCGCCGTTGCCGGGGACTTGTGAAAATTTTTAGTTTTGAAAATCAACATCTAATCTTTTTCTAGTTTTATATTAAAAAAATTTAAAAAAATTAAAAAAAATTTCAAAAATTTTAAAAAAAATTCAAAAATTTAAATCTTAAATCAAAATTCTTTTCTTTTTTTTATTATTTTTCTTTCCATCCCTAAGACTTAATTTCAGATTTTCTTTTGCAGGGATAGTGCATGAACAAAGGAAAACTTGCACAACAACAAGAAGCTTCCTTACCTATGACATATTGCTTTGCTAAAATAAAAATAAATAAAAATTTTCTTACTTCAGAGTCACCGGAAAGGTTAGTATTTTCTAACTCTACCCTCGAATCTCTTGTCAGTGGGGTTTGGAGGTGCTTATTGATTGAATTTTATGCTGTATTAGTGCATACTTGCATAAAAAGATCTTAAGAGCTGTCCTCACATAAGGTCGGGATTTCATCACTCGTTCCTTGGCTCAAAAATCACAACCGCATATAAGTTTTTTCTCAAACTTGAACTAATTTAAAATCAATTAGAACTCAGCCACTAGAATTTCAAGCTCATTTAAGTGGAACTATTTTGGGAAGACTCCGGTGAACACTTTCAAGCTTTCGAAGAGGAACATCCTTGTCTAGAAAAGGTGACTTACCCATTGCGACGGTGCCTGGCCTGGAAGAAGAACTGAATCGCTTGTTTGACAAGTTTGACCGGTAAACTCACAATCCTTCCAACCCAGTTAGGAGCTGTCTAACTAGGGAGAATTCTATTCTCTTAAGTTTAGTGGTTGAAAAAACTGATTACCTTTAAATTAAATTCAAGATAAAGAAAAACACTTGATTCCAATTAATTGGTTAAGACAACTTGTGTGTACTCTTATCTAGGATTTAGAAAATCCTTCATCAGGGCAGTACCTTAGTTCATGCGAAAGTGGGTTTGTGTTAAGGGTCGATTAGAATCCATTACTGTTTCTGACCCTACTGCAACAATGGGTGATGCTAATGAAACCAAATAAATGACCTTAAAAGATTACATGTATCCTACAAGGTCCACCCAACCTTCCTGTATCACCTTGCCAGCCCTTACGACAAATTTTGAGATTAAATCTGGGATGATACAGATGCTTCCAGTCTTTCGGGGATTGACAAATGAGAACCCATACCAACACATTAGGAAATTTGAGGATATTTGTGGAACCATGAAGTATCATCAAATGACAGAGGAATCCCTAAAACTTAGGTTATTCCCCTTTTCTCTAAAAGAAAGAGCCAAATCTTGGCTTCTTTCTCTCCAACCGGGTTTAATTTCTACTTCGGTAGGATTAGCCGAAGCCTTCTATAGGAAGTTTTATTCTAAGTAGAAAACTGCTACCATACGTCAAGCCCTCAACACCTTCCATCAACTACAAGGGGAGACGTTCTTCACATATTTTGAAAGATTCAAGAATCTTTTACTTGAGTATCCCCATCACGGATTCAAAAAGATCCATTTGATTTAAATTCTTTACGAAGGGTTAGACTACTCGAATAAGACCATGATTGAGTCTCTTTGCAATGGAACTTTCACGAGCAAAACGGCGGATGATGCATGGCAATTCTTTGAAGAGGTAGCAGAAAATACTCTAGAATGGGAGCCTGTTAGTGTTGATAATAAGCAACTTACTACCTCAACTGCCACTAACAGGGGTGGTATACATAAAGTCAACCCTAATTTTGAGAATGATGCCAAATTGACATCAGTAGTACGAAGACTTGAAGTATTAGAATTAAACAAGGGAGCACAGTCTTCAGCTTCGAACCATCCAAGCCAGTGGTATCCCGTTTGTGTCCTTTGTGACAGCCAAGACCACTTGGTTGAACAATACCCCCGGTTGCCAATTATCAAAGCAGAGCAAGCAAATGTACTCAATACATTTCGCAAGCCTAATCCCAACAACCCATTTAGTGAAACATACAATCCGGGATGGCGGAATCATCCCAACATTTCATGGAAGTCTCCTCAAGGATAAGGATATGATGGATCATCATCATTTCAAGGACCATCTTCTAATAATCAATTTCACAAGGGAAATCAGTTCAATGCAACATCATCTGTCCCTCCATATGTCCCTTCCAATCAAAGAAAATCATCTTTAGAGGATACTCTCCAACAATTCATGCAGAACCAACTAATAACTAATAAAAACTCAAGCCCAAATGTGTCACAATCTGGATCAGACGATAGCCAGGCTCGAAGTTTAGATAGAACAGTTAGCTGCAACTGTTAGGGAGAGAGAAAGGACATTTCCTTAGTCAAACTGTACCCAACCCGAGAGGACAACCTGCTCCTCAAAATACTCCAACAGGCCAATTTGAAATTAGTTTTGATTCAAATCGTCAAGTCCAAGCCATCCACACTTTATGGTCAGGCAAGAGAGTGGACAACCAAGTCTAAGATCCACCAAACAATCCTAATATTGTAAAAGAAAAAGAAAAAAAGGAACCAAAGGAGTCAACAAAGAAAGATGATCAAGTTATTATTGACAATCAAGATAAATCTTTTGTGCCCAAAGCCCCATTTCCTCAACGTCTTCAACCAACTAGGAAGAAAAATCACTGTGAGGAAATTTTAGAAGTTTTCAAAAACGTCCAAATCAACATTCCCTTCTTGGTTGCCATTAATCAGATACCTTCATATGCTAAATTTCTAAAGGACCTAACTGTTGGCCCAAAGGCCCATCACTCTAGTTTTGATGATGATTAACTCATGTAGTTATAGTACTAATGATCTTGTGTTTATTTAGTCTCAGATTTGTGATCCAGATCTTAGTAAATATTTAGCTTCAACAAATGATTTAAAGTCAAGTTTTGGAGCTAACACGGTTGATTCAAGAGCCTATGCATCAAGACCACATCAAGTACTCAAGAGGAGTCTAGCTCTTTGGATCATATTTGGACCAAGTCAAGAAGGAGGAGAAGACTTCAAGTGAAGACTTCAAGAGAAGACTTGAGTCTAGGTTTATTTTATTAAGATTTTGTTTTTAGATAAAATGTAAAGGATAGAATAGTTGGTGATTGCTCAAGTATACCATATACACTCACACACAAGATTTAGATGTGTTTTCATAAAAGAGTTTTTATTTTAGAAAAATACAAAAGAGTTTTCATTTTGAAAAAAAATACCGTTTTGATTTTTGGAGTTTAATATATACATGTGTTTAACCAAAACATATTTTAGTGCCTATTGTCAAAAACATAGATATTTCATCATGTATGTGTAGTGGATCATATCCATACACTCTATACTTTAAAAGTGTTTAAAATATCTTGTTTTTGTATTTGGAGAAGTTTTAAAAAAATCTATTTTGAAAAAATACAGATTTTGTTTTATGCCAAAATTTCTAAGTTACAAAAATAGTTCAAAATGTTTGTAATATGTTTTGATTTTACTCAAACATGTTTGTATATCAAAGTATAATACTGAAACTATTTTTGTACATTTTTAGAGATTTTATGAGATTTTATTTAAGTCAAAATACCAAGTTTTCAATCCCTATTATATCCTATTCTGGCTTCTGTCGGTCGACCGAGTTAGGAGTCGGTCCGCCGAGTCATCGACCGACGTACACAGAACGCGCACGCCAGTTTGGCTGGAGGGCCGGTCGACCGACCCGGTCGACCGCCAGAGAGCTTCTGCTCTCTGGAAAGCCCCGGTCGATCGGGCCGGTCGACTGGCAGAGAGTGTCTGCTCTCTGTTCCAGGCCACGGTCGACCGGGCCGATCGACCAAGGCTCCAACGGTCAGATTTCTGACCGTTGACGGTCGACCGGGCCGGTCGACCGACAACAGTCAGAACTGCTGACTGGGTTGTAATGGCTAGTTTTTGAGAGGCCTATAAATTGGGGGTTTCTTGGACTGTTTTTAATAAAAATTTTGGAGAGTTTTAAAGCTAATTTTTTCTACTCTATTAAGAGGTTTTCTCCATTAGCTTGAGAGCAAATATTTCCAATTCAAAAGGAAGTTTATCAAGAGTGTTTTAAAAGTGATTTCTTGAGTTTTTCTCCACCAAATCAATCCTAGTTTTCTCACACACATACTTGAGATATTCATTGCTATACCTATTTTATAGGGATCTTTGTTGTGAGAGGATTTGAGGTGATCAAGTGTTTAGATCACCAAAGTTTTCATCTTTGCTTTGAGGAGGCGGACTTGTGTGTTCGTGGTGTTTCGGGTTCTTGTGTGAACTCTTTGTAGAGGTGCGGCCTCGGCGAGCTAGTGGGCTTGCGGTGTGTTTGTTCTTGCGGGAACAAGTGAAGGGACTAGAGAGTCTAAGGAGTTCAAGTGTGAACTCGCCTTGTAGGTGTTGCGGCACCGAGTGATCCGGTGGGATCGGTTTATAGTGGAAATCCTTCAAGTGTTGAAGGCGGGGACGTAGAGCAAGTGTGCTTGAACCTCGAAATAATTCTCCCGTGTTTGCGATTGCTCTCTCTATCTCTTACTTATCTATATATCTTTCATGCTAATATTATCTTTATCTTTATATACTTGATATATTGTGTGCTTATTATTATATGCTTGGGGTTTGTTTGCTAACACTTGTATTCAACCAAGAGAGCCAACGCGGCACCTCAACTTTTATCTAGAGGAATCTTGAGGAGTTAGTCCATAGCCCTTCACGGGAAATCTGGTTACACTCTTATGTTATACTTGGTGTTTTAGTTTAAGAAGTTTTAGTTTGCATAAATAATTTTTAATTTCACATTAATTGACCATTAGATTAGCTAGTCACCTATTCACCCCCCTCTAGGTGATTACAATTGGTACGATACACGTGTGTAGGGGAAGCTTCACATCTCCACTTATGCATTGCATATTATGTGTTATGTGAGTTAGGGCTTGTCATCCCTTCTTCATATAATGCATGTATGTAGGGAAGTTAACTTAGCGTCTTCTTCTTCATGAATGTATATCGCATATATCTCTTTGTTGGTTGATTTGACTTCACCCTTTTGTTGATTTTTATTTTTGACAAAAAAAGGGGAAAAATATTGTTTTGTGTTTACTTTAACCCCTTTGTTGATGATTGACAAAAGGGGGGAGAAGTATTTTAGTATATATGCATGTTTGAGTTTTTGCATATATTGAGTTTATGCATGTTTATGCACCTTTTGTTTTGCAAAAAGGGAGAATAGAATTTAATGAGTTTTTATGTTTGATTGGCATGTTTATCTCCTTATGTTTGCATACATGTTTGTTTAATTTATGAGCTTTAATTGAATATATTATCTTTTATTGTTATGCATGAGTTAAGGGGGAGCTTCTTTGAAGTTTTACTTTAATCCATGCATATATAACTCCATGAGTTTTGTCATCATCAAAAAGGGGGAGATTGCTGGCCCAAAGGCCCATCGCTCTAGTTTTGATGATGATTAACTCATATAGTTATAGTACTAATGATCTTGTGTTTATTTAGTCTCAGATTTGTGATCAAGATCTTAGTAAGTGTTTAGCTTCAACAAAGGATTTAAGGTCAAGTTTTGGAGCTGACACGGTTTGATTTAAGAGCCAATGCATCAAGACCACATCAAGTACTCAAGAGGAGTCTAGCTCTTTGGATCATGTTTGGACCAAGTCAAGAAGGAGGAGAAGACTTCAAGTGAAGACTTCAAGAGAAGACTTGAGTCTAGGTTTGTTTTATTAAGATTTTGTTTTTAAATAAAATGTAAAGGATAAAATAGTTGGTGGATTGATCAAGTATACCATATACACTCACACACAAGATTTAGATGTGTTTTCATAAAAGAGTTTTTATTATGGAAAAATACAAAACAGTTTTCATTTTGGAAAATACCGTTTTGATTTTTGGAGTTTAATATATACATGTGTTTTAACCAAAACATATTTTAGTGCCTATTGTCAAAAACATAGATATTTCATCATGTATGTATAGTGGATCATATCCATACACTCTGTACTTTAAAAGTGTTTAAAATATCTTATTTTTGTATTTGGAGAACTTTTGAAAAAAATCTATTTTGGAAAAATACAGATTTTGTTTTATGCCAAAATTTTTAAGTTATAAAAATAGTTTAAAATGTTTGTAACATGTTTTGATTTTACTCATACATGTTTATATATCAATGTATAATACTGAAACTATTTTTGTAGATTTTTAGAGATTTTATGGGATTTTATTTAAGTCAAAATACTAAGTTTTCAATCCCTATTATATCCTGTTCTGGCTTCTGCAGATCGACCGGGCCGGTCGACCGACTCCTCGGTCGACCGACGTGCACAGAACGTGCACGCCAGTTTGGATGGAGGGCCGGTCGACCGACCCGGTTGACCGCCAGAGAGCTTCTGCTCTCTGGAAAGCCCCGGTCGACCGGGCCGGTCGACTGGCAGAGAGTGTCTGCTCTCTTTTCCAGGCCACGGTCGACCGGGCCAGTCGACCGAGGCTCCAACGGTCAGATTTCTGACCGTTGGCTGTCGACCGGGCCGGTCGACCAACAGCAGTCAGAACTGCTGACTGGGCTGTAACGGCTAGTTTTTGAGAGGTCTATAAATTGGGGGTTTCTTGGACTGTTTTTAATAAGATTTTTGGAGAGTTTTAAAGCTAGTTTTTCCTACTCTATTAAGAGGTTTTCTCCATTAGTTTGAGAGCAAATATTTCCAATTCAAAAGGAAGTTTATCAAGAGTGTTTTAAAACTGATTTCTTGAGTTTTCCTCCACCAAATCAATCCTAGTTTTCTCACACACATACTTGAGCTATTCATTACTATACATATCCTATAGGGATCTTTGTTGTGAGAGGATTTGAGGTGATCAAGTGTTTAGATCACCAAAGTTTTCATCTTTGCTTTGAGGAGGCGGACTTGTGTGTTCGCGGTGTTTCGGGTTCTTGTGTGAACTCTTTGTAGAGGTGCGGCCTGGCGAGCTAGTGGGCTTGCGGTGTGTTTGTTCTTGCGGGAACAAGTGAAGGGACAAGAGAGTCCAAGGAGTTCAAGTGTGAACTCGCCTTGTAGGTGTTGCGGCACCGAGTGATCCGGTGGGATCGGTTTATAGTGGAAATCCTTCAAGTGTTGAAGGCGGGGACGTAGAGCAAGTGTGCTCGAACCTCGAAACAATTCTCCCGTGTTTGCGATTGCTCTCTCTCTATCTCTTACTTGTCTTTATATCTTACATGCTAATATTGTCTTTATCTTTATATGCTTGATATATTGTGTGCTTATTGTTATATGCTTGGGGTTTGTTTGCTAACACTTGTATTCAACCAAGAGAGCCAACGCGGCACCTCAACTCTTATCTAGAGGAATCTTGAGGAGTTAGTCCAGAGCCCTTCACAGGGAATCCGGTTACACTCTTGTGTTATACTTGGTATTTTAGTTTAAGAAGTTTTAGTTTGCATAAATAATTTTTAATTCCACATTAATTGACCATTAGATTAGCTAGTCACCTATTCACCCCCTCTAGGTGATTACACTAACCACGGTCAAGAGGAAAAGTTCTGTGCCTCGTGAAGCTGCATTTGCTACACAATCATCATGTCTCATCCAGCAACCCATTGCACCCAAATATGAGGATCCAGGGAGTCTAACTATTTCTGTTAGGATAGGAGATCAGGTTATGGATCAGTGTCTACTAGATTTAGGGGCAAGTGTAAACCTTTTACCCTATTCTATGTGCAAATAATTTGCTTTAGGGGAGTTACAACCCACTAACCTTACATTGCTTTTAGCAGATGGTCAGTTAAGATCCCCAAGGGAATTGTTGAGGATATTATTTTGAAGGTTGACGAATTCTATTTTTCTGCTGACTTTGTGGTCTTAGACACTGAGCTAGTTAGAGATCCAAGCAATCACTCTTCTGTGATTTTAGGAAGACCATTCCTTGCTACTGCTGATATTGTTATTAGATGTAGGAATGGAGTCATGACATTGTCATTTGGGAATATGACAGTTGAGCTAAACGTTTTCCATACTAGTTCCCAACCACATATAATGGATGATCATGAGGAGGTCAACATGATTGATGTGTCGGTCAATCACACCTTTGAAGAGTCTTACTATTAATACCCCTTGGAGAAATGCTTGAGCCATTTTGGAATGAATTTTGATATTGAGGAGTCTATAGAAGAGGTGAACGCATTGTTAGATTCTGTCCCTATCATGGACACCAACCTATGGAGACCTAAGGTAGAACCCTCACCATTGTCAACATCTGTTCCTGTTCCATCAATCGTTGAGTCTCCCAAGTTGGAGCTCAAACCTTTACCCGACACATTGAAGTATGCCTTCCTAGGTGAGTCAGAAACCTTGCCTGTAATCATATCATCTCATTTAGATAAGGAACAAGAAGAAAAGTTGCTAGATGTTCTTAAGGAACATAAGGAAGCCTTAGGATGGACCATAGCAGACATCAAGGGAATTAGCCCCTCTGTGGTAATGCACCAAATTCATTTTGAAGAGAATGCCAAGACCTCAGAGAACCACAGAGGCGTTTAAAACCCTGTTTTGAAAGAGGTGTGACAGCGGAGATAATAAAATTGTTAGATTCGGGTATCATTTGCCCTATCTCTGATAGTCAGTGGGTTAGTCCGGTACAAATTGTACCCAAAAAGTCCAGAGTCACAGTTGTTACTAATGAGAATAATGAGTTGGTTCCAACTCGTGTTCAAACTGGTTGGCGAGTGTACATAGACTATAGGAAACTCAACTCCATGACTAGGAAAGATCATTTTCCTCTGCCTTTCATCGACCAAATGTTAAAACGTATTGCCAGTCACGCTTACTATTCCTTCCTTGATCGTTATTCATGATATAACCAAATCCACATTGCTCATGAGGACCAAGAGAAAATGACATTCACATGTCCATTTGGCACATTTGCATATTGTTGCATGCCCTTTGGGCTATGCAATGCACCGGTTACTTTTCAACGGTGTATGTTAAGTATCTTTTCGGATATGGTTGAGTGATTTCTAGAGGTTTTCATGGATGACTTCTCTGTCTTTCGGTCTACTTTTGATGAGGGTTTATATCATCTATCATTGGTATTGATAAGATGTAAGGAGAAGAGCCTAGTTCTTAATTGGGAAAAATACCATTTCATGGTGAAACCCGGGATTGTCTTAGGACACATTATTTTTGATAGAGGTATAGAGGTGATAAAGCTAAGGTAAACCTAATCGCCAAATTATCACGTCCTAGAACTGTTCGAGAGGTGCGATCTTTCTTAGGCCATGCTGGATTTTGGCGATCAGTTCTAGGACGTGATAATTTGGCGATTAGGTCTACCTTAGCTTTATCACCTCTATACCTCTTTGTGACGTGATAATTTGGCGATTAGGTCTACCTTATCTTTCTTAGGCCATGCTGGATTTTACCGCCGCTTTTCCAAAGTTTTTTCCAAAATCTCCAAACCTCTTTGTGATCTTCTAGTAAAGGATGTTCCCTTTGAGTTCACCTCTTCTTGTTTGGAAGCCTTTGAAAGGCTAAAGACCAAGTTAACATCGACACCCATCATCCGACCACCTGATTAGAATCTCCAATTTGAGGTGATGTGTGACGCTTCCGACTATGCTATAGGGGTTGTTCTAGGTTAACGAGTGGATAAACTTTCTCATGTCATTTGCTATGCTAGTAAGACTCTTAACAACGCCTAACTGAACTATTCTACCACTGAAAAAGAGTTGTTGGCAGTCGTTTTCGCTCTTGACAAATTCTGTCCATACCTTATAGGTTCTAAGGTCCTAATCTACACCGATCATGCAGCTTTAAGTACCTTCTCACGAAAAAATATGCTAAAGCCCGTTTAATCCGTTGGATCTTACTCCTACAGGAATTCGACTTACAAATCAATGATAAAAAGGGAGCTGAGAATGTTGTAGCAGATCATTTGTCTAGGATTGTGGTCGAATCTGTGTCAGACTCACTATCTGTCCTTGAGACATCTCCTGATGAGTAGTTAATGTCCGTCCCCTCTTCAATTGTTCTGTGGTATGCTGACATTGTGAATTACCTTGTCACGGAATAGATGCTCGATTCATGGACCAAGCAAGAACGATTGTGTTTCTTAGCTAGGGTCAAATGGTTCTTCTGGGATGAACCATAGTTGTTCAAGTACTGTCCTGATCAGATCATTCGACGCTGCATTCCTGACTCAGAATTTAGGAGCATCCTTTCATTTTGTCGTGACCAAGCCTGTGGAGGTCATTTTAGTGGGAAGAAAATTGCTGCAAAAATTTTGCAATGTGATTTTATTGGCCCACTCTATTTCATGACGCTCATGTCTACTGTCAATCATGTGATCATTGTCAACGATTAGGGAAGATTGCACGCCGGAATGAAATGCTGTTAAACCCGATCTTAGTTGTCGAAATCTTCGATATTTGGGGTATGGGTCCCTTTCCTATATCTCATGGATACTAATATATCCTTGTAGCAGTTGACTACGTCTCTAAATGGATAGAGGCAGTAGCATGTAAAACTAATGACCACAAAGTTGTGGTAAACTTCTTGAAAGAGAATGTATTCTCTCGTTTTGACTTTCCTCGTGCAATCATCAACGATGGTAGAAAATATTTCTGCAATCGTACATTTGAAGCCTTAATGAGAAAATATTGCATCAATCATAGAGTAGCCACCCCTTACCACCCACAGACTAGTGGCCAAGTAGAAGTTCCCAATCGAGCCATTCAGACCATTCTAGAGAAAACTGTGAACACTACCAGAAAAGATTGATCTCTTCGCCTGACTGATGCCTTATCGGCATATAGAAGTGCATTCAAAACTCCTATTAGAATGTCTCCATATAGGTTAGTTTATGGCAAGGCTTGCATGACAGGATCGTAACTTTGAAGGAATTTCAGCCAGGACAAAAAATCTTACTGTACAATTCCCGTCTACATCTCTTTCTGGGAAAACTGAAATCCCGTTGGACTGGTCCGTACATTGTTCATAAGGTACACCCACATGGTGAAGTTAAGGTCCACAATATCACGGATGGTACCACTTTTCAAGTAAATGGTCATCGTTTAAAATCATACCATGAGTCTCTGAGCCCAGAAGTGGAGGAAATCCTTCTGGAAGATCCTGTTTATCAGGATTGATCTCTATACATACTAGGGATCCATTTATGTATTATAGTTTTTGTATTTTTTCTCTTAACTAGACAATGATGGATGACAACCACTCGTCCTCATCAAGTACTATCTACCCTTCATATTTTTACATTTGTAGCATGCTATGAATTCATTCATACATTGAGGACAATGCATGAGATAAGTGTGGGGGAGGGTTAACATAGGTTTTCTTTTAGGTTTTCTAAAAATAAAATAAAAAAGATTAAAAAATAAAAAAATATTAAAAAACATTTTCTTTGTTACAAAAAAAAATTGAAAAGGAAAATAATATTTTGACTTATTTTTGCAAGAAACTAAGTTAATTTTAAGGAATAAGAGAATCATAATTAGAATTTCTTATACTTGGTTGAAATAAGAATATTTGTTTAATTTCTAGGGATAGAAAGAAAAAATTGAAAAAGTAATCCAGTCTTGATTTTTACCTTGATAAAATATGCATCTTTTATTTACTTACATACTTAGGGTTCAAAAACAAAGATTCTTATGCCTTAAAAAAAGAGAAAAAAAGAAGAAAAAAAGAAAAAAGAAGAAATATATATATTATATATAATAAGAATCCTCTGATTAAGCTGGATTTTTGTGCCTCATAAAGCATGATTATTCACGCCTAAAAGTGGTTCATATCACCAAATATATCCTTAGTTTTGTGGTCTTATTTGCTCGAATCCTAAGTCCTTGGGGTGTTTTCTTACCCGGTGCCCAAAACCGTCCAGTTTGGGAGTCACCGACTAAGGCTCATTACATGGGCAAATTAGAAAGCCTAAGAAAGCTAAGAAATATTACCACCAGTATATACACAAATAAGGCATAAGAGTTAGATTTGAAAAACTCGTAGTCAAAATATTCACGGTCACAAGATGCATATGACTTAGGGTAAAATAATAGACTAGATGAGAATACAATTTTATTTCTAACCTTAATTGATAACAAATATTTGAATAGAGTCTAAGTCTAGGGATGAATAATTTGATACTCTTATAATTTACAAGTTGCTTAATACTTGTAAAAGCACTTCAAATATTTCCTCTTCTTTTCAAAATGTATTTTCGAAAATACTAACAAATTGTTTCTTTTCTTTATGGATTTTGTGGGTGTAATCCACTGAAACTCTCAGGAGACTACAACTCCTCCTCTAGGGGTAACCTAGAAGTTTAAAGGCTTATTGCACAAGCTAAGTGCAATCGCGTGACCTGCGAAAGTGGTCCAATAAAAATCTTAGGTTAGTTTTGTTTTGCTCGAGGACGAGCAAAAGATAAGTATGGGGGTGTGTTTGGACACATATATTGCATAAACATTATTAGATTCCTACATATATTTTGTAACAAATCATTACAAGCTCACTTGTCTTAATGTCCTAATCCTTGCAGGATGATAAAGAGAAGATAAACATGAATCCTATCCAAACAAACCCAAAAGTTCAAATCAAATAGGGATCGACTCAAATTCAGAGAATCTTTAGTTTATCTTATCTGAGGATTGAATTTACCAGATAAGATAATACTATAAAAATTCAAAAGAAAAATGAATTTTGAAGACCCTATTGGGTTTGCTGAGGATAAATGGATAGAGAGAAGATCAACGGATGAGATGAAGCAATTTAGATTCAGACTGGATATATTTTAGCATTTTAATCATAACTTTCGTACCGAATCTCAAATCTGAAGATTCAAGATGATACAGAAAGATGATTTAAAGCGCTACAACTCTTATGTAAATTACCATTTCAAATTTTATCATCTGATAAGCAATATTCAGCAATAAACACGCCAATAAGCTGCAGATTAGAATTCTGGATAAATAATGATGTTTGGAGATAAGGGAAAAATTGAAATTCAAAAATAGCCAGCTTTTCCTATCTCACTACGCTCTCCCTTATCACTGGTTTCCTATAAATACCTGTATTCATTGAGAGAGAGAGAGAGAGACCAGAGAGCTGAAAAACTAGAAAAAGAGAGTTTTGAGCGTTGTAATGCGAGATTGGAGAAGATCAAGGGCTTTGTATTTGATGCTTATTGAATAAAATTCAGAATTCTTCTCCACGATCTTGCAACGTTCAGTCTAAGTCTTCCATTAATTTTCTCTTTATTTTTTTATGCTATTCTTTTCTTGCATATTTGATTCCATGAGTCATCACTAATCTTATGCATATTCTTTTCTCTTTTCTTTTATTAGCTTCTTTTATTTTCAGCATCATTTGGAGGAGGAGACATCTAGGCGACAACAAAAAACAAGTTCACCGGTTCATCTTCTTCTTCCCTTCGTACCAATCTCTTAATTTCTTTTTTTTAGTTTAGTTATTTAAATCTTCGCAAAAAGGTTAGTATTTCTTTCTTTTTTTACTTTATTCTTATTCATATTTTTGCTTTTGCTTTCTTCTACAAGATCTTTATTTATTTATTTTTTAAAAACAAAATTTCAACTTTCATCCAAGGGATTTCTCAACTAGAGTAAGATAAAAGTGAGATTTTAATAACTAAATTTTCAAGAACAAGTCTCTGTGGATTCGATCCTATACTTGCCACTACACACTTTGTTAAAAATATTCTAGTAAATTTAGGTTTCATAACTTGTACGTGATTTAATAACGATGGAGTTTTTCATGAACTTCGAAATGCGAACATAAAGCTTCAAGTGAAGCTAAATAAAATGGCTCTCAGGGGAGCTAAGATACAAGCTCTCAGCGGAGCTGGAGTAAAGCTCCAAGCGAAGCTAAAGAAGGCGTTTGAGCGAAGTTAGCTAACTTCGCCGCCTTAGGTTTTTTCAACCGTCGTTTCAAATTAATTTGAAACGACAATTTGCGCTCCTTTTGAGGAGGTGAAGCTAGATACTGAGCGTATATAAAAAGCCAATTTGGCAAAACTTCAGAGAAGTTTATCTTCTCTTTAAAGCTCCTCAAAAAAATTTCAGAGATTAGAACTCTCTTCATCATCTTTTTTCGAGATCTCTCAGAACCTTTTACGAGTTCTAATGGCTCCCAAACAACGCGCATGGAAAGAGGTTGCCACCTCTGTGACGGCGGCGCCGCCGCCTCCGACCATTGAACGACCCATTGTGGGTAGGAATTTCTGTCTTTTTCGAGAGATTTTTTCATCTCTTTCGAAGCCAACTTTTGGCTATTTCATTGTGAATCCGTCGCGATTCACCATGATTTGGTGATCTCAGGGAGTCAAACTCCTTTAATTTTGATTCTATCAAATTTTAGGGGATTTAGTTCCCCCTTAATTTCATGAATCAAAATTAGAAACCGAAAGGTTTCTTCCTCAAGCTTCCATGTGAAGTTTGCCCTTGGGGCTTTTTGCATTATGTTTCTTGGCAGAATGCGAAGCTGAGCTTCAGAGCGAAGTTGATTAAAGGACTTTGAGTCCTTTGAACTATTTTAGGCACAAGTGCTTTTTAAGCTTCCCAACGAGGCTAGCCTTTGAGGCTTTTTACACTCTGCCTTTGTGCAAACTGCGAAGCTAAGCTTCGTAGCAAAGCTGGATAAAGGGATTTACCCCTTTAAAGTTCCTTAGGCATGATTGCCTCTTAAACTTTCATGCGAAGCTAGTTCTTTGTGACGTTTTGCACTTTACCTTTGTGCAGAGTTCGAAGTTAAGCTTCGGAGCGAAACTGAAGCTGAGCTAGTTTCACTTGAAAAGCGAAGCTATGCCTTAGAATTTTTTGCATTCTTTTTCCTTTTGTCCATAAGCTAACATGCTTCCCTCTTTTTGCTGTTTTGCAGTGCACTATGCGCCCGGCCTATTGAACAGTCTTTTCGGGCCATCCAAAGGATTGTATGGGAACTTCAGTCTGCAGTTCCGGAGGTAGGCTTCTTTATTTAGTGAAAAGAACACTTCTGATCGCGATGTCTTGATTCAAACTGGAGACCAGCGCACGATGAGAAGTATACTGACCACTGCATCTCTAGAAGATCATGATCGGAAGATCTACCGGAAGCCGGCTTTATGTTCGGGGATGCGGCGCCTGACACGGATCAACAGCTGCTAACCATGAAAGGGCAGTGGATTTTCACTCTGAATGGCGAGAAGTATTACCTTCCGTCGAGTAAGCATCACTTCCCGCTATCCTTCTTCCCGTGTGTGATGAGGCCCAAGAAGATGAACTGGCAGATAAATCGGGCTACTGATTAGTCTCTAAAATTACATATTTCATATCACATCTTCGCATTTATTTAATATTAATTCTTGTTAATAATATCTCTCTTGCATGTTTCAAGGTCCATGGCATGAAATGAAGAAGAAGACCCAAAATCACCATTTAATTGGTGATTAAAAGTTTACAAATATAGCCACTGACCTTGGAGGGCGGTTTCATCAAAACCAGGTGTCCAAATCCGGATTCCAGGAGGTACACCCGACACGGGGACAAGAGGGGAGCGTGCAGCAGGTGGCGCCGCGTGCGCGGCTCTAGAAGAGCCGCGAAAACGCAGAAAATGCGACAAAAGCTACGTTTTCGCGGCTCCGTACCTGTATTCTGGTTCCCCATTTCACCTATAAAAGTCCTGGGATTTCCAGAACTGAAGGAGGAGAAGTTTTCAAGTAGTTTTTAGGTTAGTTTTAGGGTTTTCTTCTCCATGTTATAGTTTTAGGGTAGTTTAGGTTAGTTGTTCTTCTTCTTCCTCCTTTGTGTTTTTCATTTCTTGTAGATCTTGTAATAGGAGAGAGAGTGGTACATGGTTAGAAAGTAAGAGTGTTTGTAATAGAAGGTTACAAGGTATGAAAGGTTCTCTCTTTACCTCTCTTTGTTTTCTTCTTTCTAACTCCTTTTACATGTTTAGCTAATTTTCTCTCATAGCAACTAATTATTAACGACTAACTTGCTAACTTCTTACTTGATAATCCACATGAATCTAATATCCTCTACTTGGCCTTACTCTTATAAGAGCCATTGATGGCTCATGATGATGGATTCTAACACTCTAACATCCTAACTCTCTAACAAGCTAACATTACTTTACTCCTGTTGATACTTAAAAAAGACAAGATTCTTATTGGTCCGAACAATGTCTAAACTTATTGACATTTACAAAAGACAAGTGACAGGCGAGCTGAAGACCAGTTTTCACCCATCTCCGAGGGACAAGGAAGCAACTTGGACTCCACTGATCCAGCAAGCAGACAGTGAACCCAGATTGTTTCTAAACAGACCTCAGCAGGTCTAAAATGCTAGCACTTAGCATCGCATGTGCTCAAAGGGATAGCCTCGCTTGAGAGGCTAATATTATTCGACTTCGCCTCGAAGCCATTCGAAGCCTCGCCAGGAAGCTAACTCGCAACTTCGCCACAGAGGACTTCCAGCTCTGCCAAAGGATTTCTTTCGGACTTCGCCAGAAGCTGCCTCTAGCTCCGCTATGAGCTCAATGCGGGCAGCTCCGCCATTGGTCTGCTATGGTCAACCTTTGACCAATCAAATCTCCGGATGAGATCGGATCCAATCAGATCAAATCCAATCAAGATCAAATCAGAGATCAAATTTGACAGTTGATTGCCACAATCTCTTGACTCTCCTAAAACGAGTAAGAAGATCAGGAGAAATCCTCCAACGATATGGAAAGGATCAAGAAGATCAACCGACCTGCCAATTCTAGCTTCGCAGAAGCTGATCTTAGCCTCGCTGCAAGGCTACTTTCTGGATTCAAACAGATTCGATTCAATCTGTTTTCATATTTTCAAGGGACGATTATACTCTTGCTCTCCCTATAAATATCCCACCAGGGGTACAAGGAGAGAAGAGGAGGATCTCCAGAAATAGGGCTGGATTTTCTGAGAAGACTCCACAAGCAGAGACTTCTTCAGAAAGCACTGTGTGCTTTCGAATTCAGAGATCTTTTAGAGAATTGCTTTCTTTATCCAGGGTGTTGATACCTTAACGTCGTCCTTCCTCTCAAGGAATCTCCGGAACTAGGCGAGAAGGAATTCCTAATTGAAGGTGATTTTGAGAAGCAGCAAGAGGGTTCTACCAACCTTCTATTCTCTGATTCCCGGAACCAGGCGAGAAGGGAATTTCATCGCTCGCATCGTCAAAGGGACAAAGTGGTTGCGCGTTGACCAGACTCCTATCGGCACACTTCTCCAGAATCTCTGAGGAGATCTACTTGTAATCTTTTTAAGAATACTTGTAATTTAGCTCCTTAAACTCTTTTTTGTAAGTTTTTCCCCTTTGCAAATATAATGGAAAACAACTCCATGCTTACTCTTGTTTAGTTTTGATAGTTTAAGTGTAACTTGTACTTGTTTTGTTGAGTTTGGATGTGAAAGTTATCGTATGTGTCATACTTTGAAATGCTCTTGAACTAAGGACTAGTGATGGCCAAGATTACATGTTAGGCAACTATCACTAAGAGGTTAGCATAGTTAGTGGAGTCATTAGTAGTTAGTAGACATTAGTTTTCTTTTCCTTTTTTTTCTTTATTTTATCAATATATCAAAAACCACAAATATCTTATCTTTTATGTTTCCCACTTCTTTGTGCTTCACCGTATTCTTCTCTTTTCATTCTTTATTTTATTTTCTTTTGATTCTTTAAAATGTTGAAGAAACTTTAACACACACGTGAACATTCTGGTAAATCTTCTATCGCTTTCCGTCCCTGTAGATTCGACCCGTTTAGCTTCTATGCTATAACGGAAGTATCAAGAAAGCCAAAGCACGCACTTTTAACTATTGATTTCAAAACATACACTTTTCATGCACAGTTTTCCCTCGATTAACTACTGACTCAGTCCACGTGAGAGTTCTGATAGCTTCCTCTTACAGTTAAATCAGGGCAGGTCTCCCTCGGTGCATATCGGGTCTTCACCCTGGGAATGTCCTACAAGACATCCCGGTGGGGGAGAACCTAGCCATGGCCCAGACTTTCGGCAGCCAGTTCTTAAAGGTCAGCGACAACTATCCAACGATGAACTTCAGAGCCCCGGGTTGGATTCATCCTTCGAAAGCCTGGTGGAAGAACTTAACCCTGTACGTCCTAGCTTACTTCAGGGAGGACCTGGAAAGACTCGAACTTCGCGAAGCTATTATGGCCACATGCTACGACATTCAGATGAGCGTTGCAAACTTCTACACCATCTTTGAACTATACTGCCCAGCCACAGGGACTTTCTTAACTCCTGTGGGCGAACTGGTTATGGCTTTGCATGAGATGTGGGAGGTCTCTGCCTTGCCAATGGGATCTCTCCCCTACGAGGAGTATTTATCTTGGGAATCAGAGCTGCCGTTGTTAGAGAACAGGAGCCCGCCTTGTTCGAGACTGATAGAGAGCTGATGTGCCACTTCTACATCTGCTTGGATGTGCACGATGGTTACAAGAGAAGTTCGAATTGTTTAAAGAGTTGGGCAGATTATCTGTTTTCACTCTAGAGAAAGCTCCCGAAGAAGCTCGATTCGGGGTGGTAGAGGAGGACATTCTTTGAATGATGAGGGAGCACGACCACTAAGACGTTGTTTTGGAAGAAGACGATGGTATCTATGAAAAGGGAGATACCTTTAAGAGTTTTTATCACCAGACTTGCCAATCGATGTAACGCCCTGATCCTGCGGGTACAGAGACGTTAATGCGACGTATATATGTAGGTTAGAAATACCCTCACGTATATATGCTAAGCATCAGTACAGGCAAGAATCAGAGTACGGAAGCACTCGATGCACTATACATTCCAATATATGAGTATAATTACAAATTATCACCAGATGTGACACAATATTATAAGAATATTACATTACCAATAAGCGCAATTGCGAGAATACAAGGAGATATACAAGTATGAACAGTACAAAAAACGCTCATGAATTTATAAAAGTAAAACTCGAGAGCCCCGTTGATCGGGGAAAAATCGCGCACGAAAAGTGTATGTTTTGAAATCGATATTTAAAGTATGTGTGTTTTGGCTTCCTCGATACTTCCGTTATAACATAGAGGCTAAAACGACTCGAATCCATAAGGACGGGAGGCGATAGAAGCTTACACGGTATGTTCACGTATATGTTAACGGTTTTTCAATGTTTGAAAGAATGAAAAGAAAAGAAAATAAAGAATGAAAAGAGAAGAGTACGGTGAAAACAAAGAAGTGAGAAACATAGAAGAATTGTTTTTGGGATTTTGTTTGTATATCTAAAACAAAGTGAAAAAGAAAGAAAATCCATGGCTACTAACTACTAATGGCTCCACTAACCACGCTAACCTCTTAGTGATAGTTATCTCACATGTATCATTGGCCATCACTAGTCCTTGGTTCAAGAGTGTTTCAAAGCATGACCCATACGATAACTTTCACATTCAAACTCAACACAACAAGTGCAAGCCACACTTAAACCATCAAAACTAAACAAGAGTAAGTATGGAGTAAAATAATGTTAGCTTGTATGAGAGTTTGGATGTTAGAGTGTTAAATCCATTATCATGAGCCATCAATGGCTCTTGCAAGAGCAAGGCAAAGTAGAGGCTATTAGATTCATGTAGATTATCAAGTAAGAAGTTAGAAAGCTAGTGGTTAGTAGTTAGTTGCCATGAGAGAAAATTAGCTAAACATGTAAAAGGAGTTAGAGAAGAAAACAAAGAGAGGTAAAAAGAGAACCTTTCATAGCTTGTCACCTTCTATTACAAGCACTATTACTTTCCACCCATGTACCACTTTATCTCCTATTACAAGATCTAAAAGAAATAGAAAATACAAAGAAGAAGAAGAACAACAACTAAACTAAACTACCCTAAACTACAACAAGGAGAAAACTACACTATTCTCTGAATCTCCCCCTCTTCAGAACCCCAGGGGGGTATTTATAGGGACCAGGGGAAAGGGGGCCAGGGGGACAACCCCTAGCCCGAGGCACTGGCACGGCGCGCACAGCGCCGCTTGCTGCGCGCTATCGCGTCGGTCCCCTGTCAGTTGGATGTCCTGATTTCTAGTTTTGTCCCCTGGTTTTGACGAATCAGCTCTCCAAAATCAATGGCTATATTATAGGCCTTTAATCACCCATTAAATGGTAATTTATGGTCTTCTTCTTCATTGCACACCATGGACCTAGAAATATACAAGAGAGGTATTATTAGCAAAATTTAATATTAAATAAATGTGAAGATGTTGTATGAAATATGCAGTTTAGAGACTAATCACCCGCAGGGAGGCCTGGAAGGATAGGGCTTCAGATGGTTTGCCGGTGATCCAATCTTCAGCTGTGCCATTCTGATCAGCAATTAGGAGAATCCATACGCTCCAAGCTCTGAGACCTGGACATGAGGATCCAGGGGAGTTAGAAATCCCCAGCGAGTGGTGATGATAATGCCAAATGGCGTGCATAGATAAGCACACGTGTATCGATAAATCCAGATCATAAACATGCATTGAATACCGTGTCGTGGGCAAAAGCATACAGGAGCAAGTAGATATATATCAAGCGATATCAAGTAGGGAATACTCATGGTATGATAAGATAAGAGCATGAGACTGGTGGAATAGAGCACAAGTGGTAAAGCAGGATGTAAGCAGTTATAATATAGTATTGATCATAAAACCGAAAATCTGAAGTGAACCCGATGGAAGCAAACTCGGCAAAGCATACAATGAATACATAGTTGACATCTTTTATTATTATTACTCGTCTTACCCAGATGTCTAGATATGTGAATTAGTGTCCCAACACACATATATCCACATCTGAGTAAAGCAAGATTGTTATTGAAAACCAACAGGGGTATCAACGAACAATGTTTACAGTAGGTCTCGTGCATACCCGGGACCACAACCCAGGATGTTCCATTGCTGGAGGATGGAACCTACCGCAAGGCGATCAGGAGGGTCTTATAGAATTCCCTTATCAAGATGATACCAAGAAGGAGGAAGCCAGCACCCCCCTCGGTCGCCTAGAGGCCCTCAGGTTAGACCGAAAATTTTAGTTGCACAACATACCTAATACCACTGTAAATATGAACATGTATTGATATCCGCAAGTTTCCCCCGACCCGATATAACTTGGTCCTTTTTTATGGTTTAATAGATAATAATCAGATTTCGGGAATGAACAAAAACAAGCCAGGAATATCAGGAATACAGGTGTATTGGAGTACAGTTTGTACTATAATATATCAAGATTGTAATCAAGGTGTTAGGTCATCATTCCCGTTATCGTGATAATTATAAGAGTCAAGTATATCATGTCGGGTGTCAAGTGATAGCATGACAAGAGGGTGATATTAGGCAGGTGACAAGTAATAGCATGGTATGTGTAAGCACGTCAAGTATAAGCATGTCAAGCGATACATAAAATAGTACCGATAAACGAGTTTGGTACGAATACCGAAAAATCAAGCAGCTCTAGAAAAATAGTATAAGTAAGATTTCAAACTCTTCACAACCATTAATAGCAGAATTAATAGACTGGCAAGCAGGTAATTAGCGAGCAAGCGACATCCAAGAGGAGCTAAGCAAGCTGGAGGTATGGACAGCAAACAGTGTTTAATACTAGAGCGCCTGGCGAGGTTACCGGGATGACTCAGCTTAAAGTGCGAGTAGAAAATCCGGCAGCATCTCGCCTAGACAAATCTAGTGGTAAAGCGCTGAGCGCTAAGCGTGCCTACCAAGCGGAGCAGAGAGACCTGACGGTCTAAGCGCACTTCTCTTTTGAGGTAGTGGGCAAGAGGCCGGAGGTTAAAGTACACTCGGGGTCTAAGCGCACTCTCGGTAGCTACTACGAAACCCATAAGGGTGCAGGTCTAGAACCATTGGGTAGCCAGCCCGAGAGTGAGCAAAAAACCAGAGTCGGTAAAAGAATACCTACACGAGATGTTAGTACCGTACGAGCATACAAACAAGCGTGATAATATCTAGACTACCATGGAGTGGAGAAGCCCGGAGGCTGATAGGGCCCGGAGCTGATAGGGCTCAGAGGCCGAGTAAAGAGCCCCGAGGCTAACGACCACGAAGGGTCATCCACGCATGGTATAAAGCAGTAAAAAGTACATCACAGGTATGGTATATGTGCAAGAAGTAAATTATCCTAGTACAAACATTCATCACAGGCATATACAAGTACAATCATGGGCACTTGGCCACATACAAATACAGGGGCACCACCTAATATAAAATACATTTAAATACATAATAAAATACACGTCAACCCGACGAAGCGGGAAAAACCAAATCAAGGCGAGAACACTCACCTAAATCTCCGGAAAGGTAAAAAACTCTACATGATTCCTCGGCAAATCTACATCCCAAAGCAGGATTCAAAACGAAGCTGAACTCAGCCATTATGGCGACGTTCATACTCCACACCACCAATCAAAGCAGTTCAAGGTATTTCAAAGTCTGAGCCATTGCAGACTTTCGAAAACTTTGAAGGGGGTCTTGTTGACACTTAAAAAAGACAAGATTCTTATTGGTCCGAACAATGTCTAAACTTGTTGACATTTACAAAAGACAAGTGACAGACGAGCTGAAGACCAGTTTTCACCCATCTTTGAGGGACAAGGAAGCAATTTGGACTCCACTGATCCAGCAAGCAGACAGTGAACCCGGATTGTTTCTAAACAGACCTCAGCAGGTCTAAAATGCTAGCACTTAGCATCGCATGAGCCCAAAGGGATAGCCTCACTTGAGAGGTAATATCACTCGACTTCGCCTCGAAGCCATTCGAAGCCTCGCCAGGAAGCTAACTCGCAACTTCGCCACAGAGGACTTCCAACTCCGCCAAAGGGATTCTTTCGGACTTCGCCAGAAGCTGCCTCTAGCTCCGCTATGAGCTCAATGCGGGCAGCTCCGCCATTGGTCTGCTATGGTCAACCTTTGACCAATCAAATCTCCGGATGAGATCGGATCCAATCAGATCAAATCCAATCAAGATCAAATCAGAGATCAAATTTGGCAGTTGATTGCCACAATCTCTTGACTCTCCTAAAACGAGTAAGAAGATTAGGGGAAATCCTCCGACGATATGGAAAGGATCAAGAAGATCAACCGACCTGCCAATTCTAGCTTCGCAGAAGCTGATCTTAGCCTCGCTGCAAGGCAACTTTTCGGATTCAAACAGATTCGATTCAATCTGTTTCCATATTTTCAAGGGACGATTATACCCTTGCTCTCCTTATAAATAGCCCACCAGGGGTACAAGGAGAGAAGAGGAGGATCTCCAGAAATAGGGCTGGATTTTTTGAGAAGACTCCACAAGCAGAGACTTCTTCAAAAAGCACCGTGTGCTCTCAAATTCAGAGATCTTTTAGAGAATTGCTTTCTCTATCCAGGGTGTTGATACCCTAACGTCGTCCTTCCTCTCAAGGAATCTCCGGAACCAGGCGAGAAGGAATTCCTAATTGAAGGTGATTTTGAGAAGCAGCAAGAGGGTTCTACCAACCTTCTATTCTCTGATTCCCGGAACCAGGCGAGAAGGGAATCTCATCGCTCGCATCGTCAAAGGGACAAAGTGGTCGCGCGCTGACCAGACTCCTATCGGCACACTTCTCCAGAATCTCTGAGGAGATCTACTTGTAATCTGTTTAAGAATACTTGTAATTTAGCTCCTCAAACTTTTTTTTGTAAGTTTTTCCCCTTTGCAAATATAACGGGAAACAAGATGGCGACTCCGCTGGGGACTAAATTCTCCACTGCCGAGAATCAAGGGTCGCAATGCGACGAACAGACCTTCGGGTCTAACTCTGAATTCAGAAAAGCCGGTGCAGCCAGAGCTTCTCTGGCTAAATCTTCAAGGAAAGTCTCTGCGAGGACAGAAAAGGTTCTCTGCGAACCTGCTGCGGTCCTCTGGCGCAACAAGGAAGCACGCCCGCAGCCCATGTCCTGCACTCTCGAGAACTTGGTTGTCCAGTTCGATCAAGAAAGATTTGAAGAAGTCCTCTCTGGGGGTGGCCCAATGCTTCGAGCACGGAAGCATAGGAAGGTTTCCACGACCAAGGTTTCAAAGCAGAAACCTGAAGCAGAATTCCGCCAACACCCCTCAGCCCCGCGTGTGGCTAATCAGGTTCCTTATGAACCTAAGTCTCCTCTGCCAAGACGGGTATGGAAGCCTAAACAGAAGTCTCCAACCGAAGCTTCAGGCGTAGCTACGCCTAAACCGCGCCTCTCTCGCGAAGAAAAAGGCAAGATGCCTGTCTGCTCCAATCATAAAGTCAAGACGGCAATCATACCGTCGCCCAATTCAAGAGCAGCAATGCCTTGTACCAGCATCGTTCTTATGAGCGAAGCTACTGTACCACAGCATACTCACTGCGTCCGTGACCGCGGAGCTGAAGCCAAAGTACCATCTAAGGCTAATTGCCTTCGCAGCAGCGTAGCGGGTAAAGCACCGCAGCGTGCTCTGCTCTCCAGTTCGTCAAGCGCTAAGCCTGCGCTTTGTGACGAAGCTAGAACCAAAGCACTATTCAGTGCTAATCCAATCTGCAGGGATAAAAGAAGCAGGACATCGTCCTATGTGCGATCCAAAAGAGCCTTTACGTAGGATTATGTAGACTCCCATGGGCCTGACTTGCGGGAATTCTTGGCGAATAAACGGAAGTCGGTGTCTTTCCGAACTACTTCCCCTATTGCCAACAAAGGGGATGCCAGCTGGTGACCGTCCACTCAGTCCATTGCCGGCTGGGACCAATCCCTGCCACTTCTCCAGGCCGACGAACGGTCTTTGATCAGCTGTCTGTACATCTCCCTATGAAGCATCGCAGAAGGAGCGTCTCGCGAGATCCACCCTCTGCATCCGTCAACATGACCGGAAGAGGATGAGAGTTACGCAGGGGAAGACAAGCATCTGACACCCCCTACAGCTCCCCAGATGCAGATTACAGCCCAGGCTGAGGCGAAGTCTTGGTGCATGAAGAGGGTGTTTTCTGAAACACCAGATCTAGGGTGGCGATACCCTATAGTTATGAACAGCCTTCCTCCTCGACGGCCCAGCCTCGCCAGAGCCCAGGAGATCACTCCAATCATCGGACGGAGAAGATGAAGATAGTGGATACGCCTCTTCGGCGACAGTTAGCTCGGTGCGAACAGACAGAGCATCAGTCAATATGCCTAATAATGTTAACGACGACCTTCGTCAGAGCCTGGAAGCTCAAGAGCAAACTTCCAAAACCCAACAAGAAGCCTTGGACAATATTCAACAGATGCTTGCTCGACTCCTCAGCAATCGGAATGACAATGATGCCGGGAGCAATCACGATGAGGAGGAACACTTCAGCAATGAGCAACCAAAGCCGGAGAAATCCAAGGAGGGTTCTTCCCTAGACGCCGAAGTCCTTAAGGGCCTCCAAGCTCAAATCGCATCCTTAGCTCAGAGGGATGAATTAAAGAAGGTAGGGGCAGTCCGTCCTTATCCGCTGGAGTGGGATTCAGTGCCATATCCACCGAAGTTTAAACCACCAACGTTGCATACCTGTGACGGAAAGAGCTCGCTAAATCAGCACATCTACTATTTCCGGTCTCAGAATGGTAATGTTATAAGCAATGACGCCATCATGGCTAGGCTATTCATTGGCACCTTAAAGGGGGTGGCATTTGACTGGTTCTGAAGTCTTCCCCCGGGCTCTATCAACTCCTGGATCGACCTGGAAACTCGGTTCCTCTCTCGTTTCTATGAGGACGATACCAAAGTAACCGTGGACAAGCTCCTCTCCACTGTGCAGAGGAAGGGCGAATCTGTCCGTGACTACATTGAACGGTTCAGAAATTTATCCTTGATGTGCCCAGCAGGGATGCCATTACCCATTCTTACAGAGATGCAGACACAACTTCTTAGACCAAGTGAAAGTTCGCATGGGGGCTGTCAAAGCCCACACTTGGAAGGAATTTGTCGAACAAGCAGAGATAGCCGAGAAGTCGGCTAAAAAGTTCGAACCATCCGCCCCTAGAGGCAAGTGGGGGATGAACAACAAAGGGCGTAGCGACCTACCGCAATCTTCTCAAGCTAAAGGCAAAGAAACTATGTCTGTGGAGTTATCCGGAGATGTGCAGTCGAAGGCCAAGAAGAGCGGCTTCAACAATCAGGAGCCTAAGTTCCCTCCAAAGCAGTACTCCTTCAAAGACGATCAGGTGGTCACGATATTCCATCTGCTCCACAAAGGGAACAAAATGAAACTGCCAGATGCTCGGCGTCCCAATGAGATAGGGCGCACAAACGACCCTAAATACTGCCTCTATCATAGGATGATTCACCATCCTACTGACAAGTGCTATGTCCTCAAAGACAGAATTCAAGCCTTGGTTGATGCCGGGGTTCTGACATTGAAGACAGAACAGAAGAAAGTCACTGCCAATATGGTGACCCTCGAATTCGGTAAGACCCCAAAGGTCACAGTTCCTGATGGGACCTATCCAGTCCCTGCGCCACGGTTGGAAGTCAAGCATCCTCCAGCTATAGCTCAAGATAATAAGGGTCTTGTTCCCTTAACATTGGGGACAGGAGAAGTCATGTGGGTACACCCGGACCTCGTCCAAGACATACAGCGGGATTCAAAGGAGTCCAACTCAAAGGGCAAGTTTTGCAATGTCATCTCCATCCTGCCAGACGACGGCAATCTTACATCGGCTTCCCTCAGTGATTCAGAAGGAGAAAAGCTTGCTTGTACGGCGCAAGCCGATACGCCTCAACAGACGGGCACTCAATCCGGAAAATCATACTTAAGGCAGTATGGAAAAGTCTACTGACGAGACACAACAGCAAACGACATCAGTACAAGTACCAGCATCCACTCCAATCCCAACCAAGGGAAAAGAGAGGCCTAAGGAGGTACGATTCGACCACGTGTTGAAGAAACCACCAGGCCAAGGGTTTGATACGCCCTTTCGGTTTGACATATTGGCTCAGCTGGCCAATATCCCAGCTCGTATCACTATACACGAACTCCTTCGCCTCTCAAAAGAGACAAGATAAGCACTCAGGGATGCGCTAGCCAATTCTGAATCCTTTCTGACATGCATGCCTGAGATCCCTAACGACGACGTTCAGCCTCCTTGCCCAGAATGTCATCATACACAATCCAAGGTGCCCGCTATTACATTCACGGCGGAAGATATGCTTCTCAAAGACAACAAGCACAATCGACCTCTGTACTACACCGGATATATCGGTTCAACGTGCATTGAAAGAATACAAGTCGATTCGGGGTCCGCACTCAGCATCATCCCCAAAAGGCTTCTTTACTTCCTCGGCATACCACTGTACAGGTTGTCCGCAACCACTACTATAATATTCGGTTTCAACGCCGGGAGCAGTCATCCACTGGGAAAAATCCGACTCCGTTGCAGAATCGGGAGCCTGAAGTCAGAAGTGACATGCTATGTCATTGACGCTGACACATCATATAACCTGCTACTGGGACGGCCATGGATCCATGCCAACTGGATCGTTCCCTCTACTCTGCACCAATGCTTCAAATATGTTGAAGATGATGCGACAGTATGAACTGTCTTCGCTGAAAAGCAACCATTCAAAGGGGTGGAAAATTACTTCACTGACGCTCTCATGTATCAAGAGGCCAGTGAAACTCCTAAGGAACCATTGCCAGACGATGATGAAAGTGGCAATGAGGCGGATTCAGAATCTGAAGCAGGCATGCCAGCCATTCTGATTGGTGAACCAATTATAGCATGTCTCAATAATTTCCAATGTAATACTCCTTCAGAGGATGAAGGTGAATGGGTAATTAATGATAATATTTCTTTTGATTATCCCGCGAGTATTGGGTCGGTTAAATCCATTACATATGGCTCTCTGCATATGCCCTTACATAAGCCGAGTGCGGCCAGCACACCTATGGAAGCTATGGAAGGGGCCACGCTGGTGATCCCTCCTCCAAGCAAGGGCAGTTACCGATAATCTTTGGTAGAACCCAACCACGGGGACCTACAGTTGTAGATTCAAGTTCAGATACTCCACAATTCTTCCATTATGCGCAGCCGGCACGTCACATTATGAAGAAAATGGGATATAACTTGAAGCATGGAATGGGACTGAACTTTGGAAAAGGAAGGCGCAGCTTGATGCATAATTTTGTCCCAAAAGGGAAGCCTGCAAATTACTATGATAGTACACGCAGGGGGTTGGGATACGTTACACCCACATCGCCAGCGACGGTTCAATGCAAGGACGATGGATCAATTCCATCACATTCGGCCTCATCCTTCGAGTGGGACTCGGATATCAGTGTAGGAGGAATGTTCGAAGACCTCACTGTCAATATGACTTCAAGCAGTCAATTAGAGCCTACAGAAGCTATTGATGAGGAGCATGGGCCGAACAATTAAACCTCCAGTGGGAAAAGCGATTCGAACTGCGCGAACCACCTACTGAAGACAAGGTGATGCAGGTCAACCTGGGAAGTCAAGATCATCCCAAACCCATCTTTATAAATGAAAGCCTATCACTTATAGAAAAGGAAGAATTGATAATGCTCATAAAAGAGTATATAGATGTCTTCGCATGGAGCTACGAAGATATGCCCGGACTTGATCCACAGGTCGCTATGCACCGTCTAAACATCAAGCCTGACGTCAAGCCAGTCAAGCAGCAACAACGTCGGTTTCGTCCGAACATTATGGAAGCTATTGAAGCCGAAGTTCACAAGCTCATTGCATGTGGCTTCATCCGGGAGGAACAACATCCAGATTGGGTAGCCAACATCGTCCCCGTCCTCAAAAAGAACGGGAAATACGGATCTGCATTGACTATCGTGATCTCAACACGGCCTGTCCTAAAGACGAATTCCCACTACCCATCACCGACGTCATGATCGACAACACATGTGGATTCGAAAGGATGTCTTTCATGGACGGCTTTTCAGGGTACAACCAGATTAAGATGTATCCCGACGACGAGAAGCATACTTCGTTCCGAACACCATTGGGGGTATACTGCTACACTGTAATGCCCTTCGGACTGAAGAACACCAGAGCAACCTATCAGCGGGCAATGAGTACGATCTTCCGCGATCATCTCTGAAAAACGGTGGAGTGCTATGTCGATGACATTGCCATCAAAAAGCCGCAACAAGAATGAACATCTTCGCGACCTGAGAACGATGTTCGACATAATGCGGGCTCATCAACTGAAAATGAATCCGACAAAATCCTTCTTGGGAGTGTCAAGTGGCAAGTTCCTTGGGTTTATTGTCACATCAAAAGGAATTCATCTTGACCCAGACAAAGTCAAAGCCATCCAGAGCATGCATCCACCGAGGAATCTCAAAGAGCTCAGAGGCTTGCAAGGTAGACTGGCTTATATTAGAAGATTCATCGTAAATCTCTTAGGCCGCTGTCAACGTTCACCCGACTCATGAAAAAGGGTGCCTCCTTTGTATGGATCAAGCTTGTCAGGAAGCTTATGAAGACATCAAGAGATACCTCACGAAGTCTCCAGTCTTAGTGGCCCCTACATCAGGGAAACCATTTTTGCTCTATGTAAAAGCTCTGGACTACTCCCTCGGTACCCTTCTCGCTCAAAAGGACGACAATGGCCACGAGCAGGCCATTTATTATCTAAGCAGAACTCTCATAGGAGCGGAATCTCGCTACAACCCGATCGAGAAAGAGTGTTTAGCTCTCGTCTTCGCTGTTCAGAAGACACGACATTATTTGGTCAGCCAGACCATACATGTCATCTCCAGAGTAAACCCATTGCGTCTCCTTATGACGAAGCCAGGATCATTGAATTCAAGATTGGCTAAGTGGGCACTTTTATTATCTCAATATGACATGATCTTCACCCCTCAGAAGGCGGTTAAAGGCCAGGCCCTTGCAGAGTTCTTGGCTGCTCATCCAGTTCCGGAACATTCAAAACTTCACGAAGATATCCCTGATGAAGTCTTTGAGTCTTATGCAACCTCAGAAGAGGAAGTGTGGCAGATGTTCTTCGATGGAGCATCGCGAATGGGCCCTAAAGGCAAGATTATTGCCGGAGTGGGGGTTGTGTTTATCTCCCCACAGAACCATGTTCTTCCCAGAGCATTTTCTTTGACAGAATCATGCTCCAACAATATAGCAGAATATAATGTTCTGCTCATCGGTCTTCAACTCATCCATGGAATGGGGGTACGCTACCTCGAAGCCTATGGCGATTCAAAACTGATTATCAATCAGGTTAAAGGCGAATATGAAGTTCGCCACGAAGACTTGGTGCCTTATTACCATACGGCCGTTGAATTGGCCAACCTATTTGAAGGTTTCTACATCGGACAAGTGTCTCGATCTCAAAACACCAAGGCGGACGCTCTTGCTGCATTAGCAACGACACTAGCCTTGCCAGCCGACACCGAGTATCGCCTCACAGTCGCAACTCGACATCTTGTATGCTCCAAGCACATGCTAAGAACCCGTGGGGTCTATAATATCTCAACGGATCTTGAGCCGAGAGATTGGTGATTTCCTCTCATCGACTATGCCTTACATGGTCTGCTGCCAGACGATCCTAAAGGAGCGGCATCTATCAGACGAAGGTCTCTCCGTTTCTACTACGATCCAACTCTGAAGACACTTTACCGTCGTTCATATGACGGTGTCCTCCTCCATTGCCTGTCCAATTCAGAGGCACAGGAAGTGCTTAGAGAAGCACACGAAGGCATTTGCGGAGCTCATCAGCCAGGTCCAAAGCTTAAAGACAGGTTGCATAGGCTTGGATACTATTGGCCGACCATGATAGCCGATGCCATCCAATATGCACGAAGGTGTAAAGCATGCCAGATTCATGCGGACTTCATACACCAGCCTTTGGAGTTGCTCAACCCAACTGTTGCTTCATGGCCATTTGAAGCATGGGGAATAGATGTCGTAGGACCAATCAACCCTCTTCGACAAAAGGTCACCGGTTCATCCTCGCAATAACCGATTACTTTTCAAAATGGGCAGAAGCTATACCATTAACTGAAGTCAAAACCTCTAATGTGGTTAATTTCATCAAGCATCATGTCATCCATCGATTTGGTGTCCCTAGGCGGATCATCCACGACAACGGTCCCCAATTCATAAGCCAAGTATTCTATCGGTTCTGCGATAAATACCGAATTCAGAATGTGGCTTCTACTGCCTATAATCCCGCCGCTAACGGCTTGGTGGAAGCATTCAACAAAACGATCATCAAGCTACTCAAGAAATTTGTCTCCTCGAACAAGCGAGATTGGGACGAACAGCTTGGCAAATGTCTTTGGGCCTACCGGACTACTGTTCGAACACCGACAGGTAATACGCCTTTTTCCTTGGTATATGGGTGTGAAGCAATCATCCCATTGGAAATCCAGACGCTGTCGTTACGAGTCGCTCTAATGACTAAGATCACATCAGAAGACAATGATCGCCTGCGTCTTCAAGAGCTCGAAGCCCTAGATGAGAAGCGACTTCAAGCCCAGTAACATATTGAGCTATATCAAGCTCGAATCTCAAAAGCCTTCAATAAGAAGGTCAAACAGAGAGTCTTCCAAAAAGGAGACCTGGTTCTAGCCGTCAGACGACCAATGATTATGACGCACAAGACCAAGGGCAAATTTCAGCCTAAATGGGAAGGACCGTTTGTAATAGAAACAGTCTATTCAAACGGAGCGTACCGCCTCATGACTTCAGATGGCGACTACTCATGATGCCGATCAATGGCAAGTTCTTAAGGAAGTATTATCCTTAATCAAGGATCCTTCTCATGATCAAGTTAACATTACACCTCTGATCAAGATCTTCGTGTCCAAAGTACACACAAAGAGAGCCTTTCTCTTCCTCCAAGCGAGATAATACAACCGTAAACCAGTAGGAACCTGGTCACGTACTGGCTGTCCCGAAGGAGAATCGAGGTTATGCATATATTAACCAGATAATCTGACATCCTTAACGATTAAGGATAGAGGAAAATGTTGGCCTGTAAGTCCAACATAAGTCCTCGACAACTCATCATGCTGAGGGGAATAGCATGGCTAGCCCAACCCAAACGGTAGTTGGTAAAGGCATATCAAACCCGTTGATAGCTGGGGATTTGCTAAAAATCCTAAGGGACCAGTGCCCATTTGATCCTCCCCTCCAAAGTCACTTACCAATTCTCATCCATAGAATGGTAAGGCTACAAATATATTCCGCTGTTACGTTAACATTAAACCTATGACAGCAATTCCCTCGTTTCTCCCCGTGAGAACGAGACCTCCAAAGTCACTTACCAATTCTCATCCATAGAATGGTAAGACCACATATACATTTCGCTGTTACGTTAACATTAAACCTATGACAGTGATTCCCTCGTTTCTCCCCATGAAAACGAGACCTTTTCCCAAATTCCATTCCAACCTTGAGCTTGGTGGCGTCTCAATCGGTTATGTCATTGCGACCTCTGAACCAGCAGACAGCCAAGTCTCAACCCCGAGCCCTGTTGACATTTACAAAAGACAGGTCTCGATACTTGTTGACATTTACAAAAGACAAGTATCACCAATTTTGAAGCTTGGTGGCGTCTCAATCGGTTATGTCATTGCGACCTCTGAACCAGCAGACAGCTAAGTCTCAATTCCGAGCCCTGTTGACATTTACAAAAGACAGGTCTCGATATTTGTTGACATTTACAAAAGACAAGTATCACCAAACCTTGAGCTTGGTGGCGTCTCAATCGGTTATGTCATTGCGACCTCTGAACCAGCAGACAGCTAAGTCTCAACCCCGAGCCCTGTTGACATTTACAAAAGACAGGTCTCGATACTTTTTGACATTTACAAAAGACAAGTATCACCAAATTTTAAAGCTTGGTGGCGTCTCAATCGGTTATGTCTTTGCGACCTCTGAACCAACAAACAGCTAAGTCTCAATTCTGAGCCCTGTTGACATTTACAAAAGACAGGTCTCGATACTTGTTGACATTTACAAAAGACAAGTATCACCAATTTTGAAGCTTGGTGGCGTCTCAATCGGTTATGTCATTGCGACCTCTGAACCAGCAGACAGTTAAGTCTCAATTCCGAGCCCTGTTGACATTTATAAAAGACAGGTCCCGATACTTGTTGACATTTATAAAGACAAGTATCACCGGTTATATCATTGCGACCTCTGAACCAGCAGACAACTAAGTCTCAATTCCGAGCCCTGTTGACATTTACAAAAGACAGGTCTCATCTTTCGATCCGACAAGGACCGGTTTCGGGCCTGGTGGCGTCTCAACCAGTTATGTCATCGCGACCTCTGAACTGACAGATAGCCAAGTCTCACCATCCAACCCAACAAGAACTATGTTCTCAAGAAATTGCAATACAATTTGGAATCGCAATTCAAAAAGAAGAACAAGATTGGAGATTCGACAAAGAAGAAATTTTTTTTCATTCATTCCAAAGGGATAAAGTACATGGAGCTACAGGCGCACGCTGTAAGACCTGAGCCGCCCTCCAGGGAGTCCAGCCTCGTCTCCTGTCATCAGCAGCCTGGCAAGCGCTTGCGACCTCAGCTCGGCCTCATTGAAATCCATTGCCTGGGTCAGACGAGCTTCAACCTCCACCAAAGTTGCCCTCTGTGACAATCCCTGCTGCAAGAGCTCTTCATTTTAAGCCTTAAGCTGCTCAAGCCACGCAGTTTCTTCAAGACGCACCAGTTTAGCCTTGGATAAAATAAGATTTGCTTTCCTGTTTATTTCCTCAGCCTTCCCAATCTTGTCTTCAGCGTCAAGAAGAGCACTGGTGGAGGCGTCAATCGCATTTCCGACCTCTGCCTGCCTTGTTTCCAAGGATTTCAAGTCAGAAGAGATAGCCTTAGCAGCCTCTTGAGCGGCAAGCCGGGCGTCATGCTTTTGAGCGACAAGACGCGCGAACCGCTCATCAACTAAAGACTCCAAGTCCAAACAGCGGAGACGGCGCCATTCCTCTACATCCTTCTCAAATTCATCCACCAGGAGTTCCAAAGCAGTAGCCTGGTGATACCCCTCAAATCTCGAATACTTTCGATGCCTCGGGAGAGGACCACCTTTAACTTTGATAACGGCATAGTCGAGCCCTTCAAAACGAGGTCGATAGTTCGCCCTAAGCCTTTATAAAAGCTATCGACGAGGTCACCTATATAGTCGTTCTCAACCTCAGCCACTTCTGGTAGAGAGGTAACCTCAGAGAAATCCACCAGCCTGGTCGACACTATCGTGGAAGGAGCAATGGGAACATCAACAGTAGGGCAGATTGTCAGTGATCTCTGCGGAGTCTTCATGGAAATCAGTGCGCTAGCCACCGCTGAGGTAGGGCTGACAACCATCTCCTGAATAGCAGGCTCAACTACCAGAGTTGGGGAAGTAGGGCTTGTAATCACCCTCAGCTCCACACTTGGCAAAATTGTCGGCACCTCACTCGTTGATATAGTTGGGACTGAGGACACCTCCGGAACTGCTCCCCCTTCAACCTCTGGTCCTTCGGCTGACTTGGGCCGATAAGAAGGCATGTCACCGTACAGCGCATCCAGCACAGCAGCATCCGCCGCGGTCGAAGCGCTCATGTCACCCCTTGACCCTTCGGGGAAATCTTCTGGCTTTCTTAAAGCTGATGCATCTTGAGGCCAAATACCTGTAACAAGACTGCGGTTAGTCGAGACACTACATGCAAAAGAAACCAAGAGGTTAGGACAATACCAAAGGATGATGTCGCCTCAAACATCTCGTCAGCCACATCAGTCTCCAGGGGCTCCATCGGAAAATTCTTGGCAGAATCAGCACGAATAGCCGGCCCGCTTTCGCTTGCCGAGTATCCTGTGGACCACCCAATAGAGATCGATGCCACAGGACTTCCTTTAGAAGTCCCAGCGCCCGAGGGACCAATGTCGGCCACATCACCTCCGGACTCCTCCGAACGGGCAAAAGAACCAGCTTCAGTTCCATAAGTAAATAGGGGATCATAATGTTCCCCTTGCTCTCCAGCTGCCTCAGCTCCTACAATCAAGAAGAATTGATAATAAGTCAATGGGAACACACAAAAAGGCGTATTATATGGACGGGATTAATCTTACCCAGACCCGGAGCAAATTCACCGCTAGTCGGTTCAGCAACCGACGGTTCAGCCGCTAATGGGGCAGCAGGAGGAATCGCTGTAGAGGGATGACCCTCTATGACAATCGTAGGAGCTTGGCGGCGGGGCTTCTTCGCCAACGATTTCCTACGAGAGCTACCTTCCGCTTTCTTTTGAAGTGGACTTCAGAATCCTCTTCCTCCACTTCTTCTACATAACGAGGGGGAGCCGTCCCCATCACACCAGAGCCAGTTGCAGGAGTCTCAGCCCCCGCTCCCACCTCGAAGCGAGGACTCTCGGCATCTGAGGCCTCGCTGTCTTCCACAGCAACAAACTCCTCTATACCTGGGGTGCGAACCCTTTTGCCTTCCCTTTTCTCAGAAGCCTTCCGTCTCAGCCGCTGAGAAATTAACTTCACACCAGAACTGTTGACCTTGAATTCGAGAGGTGCGGAGTTGGAAGTGGCATACCACTGACAGAAGCACAGGGTCATTAGAAGATTGGGACTCTTCAACGGCGTACGCAGCCGCGCCCCAGTACCGCCTGCAGTAAAGAATCGCCAGGCACGGGCCCCATCAATAAGGCTCCCCATGAAATCCAGATTGAGATTCGGGTTGCCCACGTACAGTTGGTCATATCCAAACTGTCGAGCAAACTGACTTGGGACGTAAGGCTCCAAGTAGCAGCTATCCCCGCTCCGGTACAATAGATGTGAAGGCCGGATACTGACCAGCCACTCAAAAACTCCCCGGCTCAGGGACGAATGCCCCTCCCCCGCATCTTTGAACTCTTCCCCATAGCCTGCACCCCGAATACGGGGAAAACAGCGGAAGAGACTATAGACATCATAGCGACGTACTAATTTACGGGCCTCAGCCACGTAAGTCTTCTGCCATGAACATCCTTCGAATCGGCGGAGGAGCGCCATTCGAACATCTTGCGGGGGGTCCTCTCCAGCTTCAATTAAAGAAGGACAATGCAGGGCGAACTACGCCATCAAGTAAGTATACGGCAGACCTATTCTGGGGTTAGGTCCGTCATGGGGCGAAATGGTCCCCTTTCCACGCTTCGTCGTTGGTGGCCTGCAAAAAGCCTCCGTCAATGCACGAAGGCCTCTTTGAATGCAGCACACCATGGCCGGGAGAAGACCCAGACGGTGACCATGGACCAAACGAACGGCGGGCAGCAAAACATTCGGATGAATGATGTCACCCGAAGAAGATGACACTACGCATTTCTTCAGCCAGACGGTTAAGAAACCGGCCAGCAGTGCCTCCCGAGACATAGGCTGACGAGCCTGATGATGGAAGCTCCGAAGGACATCACCCTTCTCATAGGGACCATCGTCTTCAGTTATGACAAGATCCCTTTGAAGGTGCATCTGCATCCGTTCAAAGATATCCCCATCAGCAACTCCGCAATGTGCTGCCTCAGGAGCATTCCTCATATCTGGAACAAGTAATTCCCTCAGCTCTTCAAGCTACAGGAAGTGCCCTTACTGCTACCATGGATGCTAGAACAAATGTGCAAGTGGCACATTAACTCCCGGTAAGTCTCGAACAAGGCAGGCTCCTGCTTCTCCAGAAGAGCCAACTCCGCCTCGCACGGAAAGTATTCTTCATATGGGAGAGACCCAAAAGGCAGAGCAGAGACTTCCCGCATCTCATGCAAGGCCATACCCAACTCACCGACAGGGGTGAAGAAAGTCCCTGAAGCTGGGCAATACTATTCAAAGATGGCGTAGAAGCATGCCACGTTCATCTCAATATCGTAGCAGGTCGCCCTGACGGCCTCATAGAGGTTCAGCCTCTCCAAATCCTCCTCTAAATGAGCAAGGATGTAGATAGTCAAATCCGCCTACCACGTCTTCGGAGGGTGAATCCAGCCTGGAGCCCTGAAATCAGTGGCCGGGTAGTTCCCATTAACCTTGAAGAATTGGTTGCCAAAGGTCAACGCCACTGCAGGATTTTCTCCCACTGGGATGTCTCGCGACACATTCCCAGGATGTAGACCCATTATGCAACAAGGAGGCCCCGCTCTTGCATAACCAGGGGACTGAACCATCAATCTCTCTATGTGGATGGAGTCGGTATTTCGGCTCACATCCCATGCCATCTTCCGAGCCTGTGTCACACACTGGAAGGAAGATAGAGAGAAATGCCGCTTGTTGGATGGAAGGTAAAACTTCTCATTGTCCAACTGGAAGATCCATTGCCCTTCTCCTGCATGTAGTTAGTGATCAGGATCTGGCGCGGCGTCCCCAAATATGAAGTCAGGCTTCCTATAAGTCTGACGGTCAATATCTTCAAGAGGAGCTGTGGTCAGGATACTCCTCGTGGTATATTGATCACCACTATGAATAAGCGTGTCCCGAACGATGGAGCTTCGCTCGCTAAACAGAGAAGCTTGCCCTTGAAATTGCAAGCTGATATTGCCATCAACTCCCCTGGTCATCCCGAATAGGCTGTTTGAAGGACCAGGAGTATAGTGCACTGCAAGAACAAGACCAACTTTGATTAGTTCACCAGCCAAGCGAACATGAAGACATAAATTTCACCAAGGCATAGTCTCGCCCGGTGAGCAAAGCCAGCAAGACGATAGCTTCAACAAAGCTTAATCTCGCGGACAAGTCTGCATTTTGCAGAAAATGCCCCAAGCATTAACTTCGCTTAAGCAGAAAATGGTATAGCCCTAAGGGCTAACTTCGTCAAAAGGGCATTATGGTCATTAATCCTTTACGGCCACGATTGAAGGGACAGATCCGTATCCTGTTGTTCAACAGGATGAAAACAGCCCAAGTGATAGCTTCACACGGAAGCTTAAGAAGAACTGTTCAGTTCTTAGCCCCGTCCAAGAGAATAAGGGAAATTCAGGGAAATGGATTCTCTAACAATAACAGATCATGCTCGATCGTTCTGGATTCATCCAAAGATAGCCAAATATCGGCTCTAATCAAAGGGGAAGTCCCTTATCAGCAATTGGTCGTTCAATGACCGGAGGAGGAGAGGACCCTCCGCTGCAGAAGTTGCCACTTCTTTTCCCGCTCGTCTCTTGGGCGCCATTGAAGAGCTGCGAAAGTTCTCAAAGCTTTCTGAATAAAGAAGAAAGAGGAAGAAGAAGAGTCAAAAAGTTCTTTGAAAGAAGAGATCTGCTCTTTCTCAGCCCGATCGGGCTTTTATAGGTCAATCAGCGCCTGAAATGATGCCTCGTAAACAGTACAGGCTGTCGTTTCAAATTAATTTGAAACGCCGCCTAAAAGCGCCTTCCCGAGAAGCGCTGATTCAGCCACTAAGGCTTAACCTCGCCAATGAGCCGAAGTGCGGACTTCGCACAAGTTCATCAAGAACTTCGCCAAAAAGATTGCCTTAGCCTACTAAAGGCATAGTTCGCCGATATGCCAGTATCGTGCGAAGCTCATTCAAAAAGGACCCTGTCCTTAACTCTGCACAAAGTTTAGCCCCGCTATGGCCAAATTCTCAATGAAGACAGGCAAAAATCAGATGAGTAGAAAATGAACTTTCATTGATTTAAAAGGAAAGATACATTGATACTACATCAAAGTTGTATTTCATACAATAGATTCAGTTGCTCAGCAAGATCATTTGCGCAAAAGGCATACAAGTGGTTTTATCTGCTTCCAAAACCAGACCAACTGGACACGAAAGGCCTTCCTCCTGCACAAGGCCGTAACCAGTTGTGCCACGAGGACAGGGCCATAATTTTCCACATAATGGCAGATTTTGCCACCAGGAAGCTGGATCACCTTCGATGAAAATTGGCAATGAACTTATCGCCGCCAACACGATAGATCACCTATAATGGGAATTGGCAGTGATGTCAGTGATCTCACAGGTGTGACGTCTGCTTTCCCGAAGTGGATCATCTCAGATAAGTAGCCACCAGCCTCACCTCTGAACGAATCATCTCGGATAAAAGGCTGCCAATAGCCTCTGGGACACACATCAGCTGCCCCAAGTTGTTCCTCCTGCTTAAAAGTAAAGCTTCAACCGGGGAAGCATAAGGCAATTTCATGACTTCTTCCATCAAGTTACCAGACTGGCAAACATGGCTCACTGCAATGCAAATCGGAGCAAGTTAGCAGTTAAGCACAGAAGAAGCTGCAAAAATACTAAGTCAGATTCTTTGGGGACGAAGTAATCCGATTTCAGTTAAAGCAGAGGATAAGCCTCGCTCGCACAGCAGTGATAGGCTAGCTCAGCAAACGCCAAGCCTAGCCTCGCCTATATGGCTAAGCCAGACTGATCCTAGGGGACACAGTCTTAGCCCCACCTATATGGCAAGACTGGCTCAACCTTGAAGAAACTAAGTCCCGAGTTCTGCCTATGTAGCGGACTTAACATACAGTGATCTTTCTCTGATCAAGTCAAAATGATAGCTTCATTGGAGAAGCTATGTCAAAATCCTTCTCTGCAGACCAGTCAATTGCAAGATGAAGAGTAAAGGAAACTAATCCCTAAAGCAGCTGTTAAAGCTGAATTAAGGGAGATGAATCCCCTAAAATCGGTGAAGTCATTGAATGATCAAGACTTACCGGTCCTTGGCCAGATAATTACTAGAGTGGCATTCCCACTAATTCAGAGATCTGAGTATCTCTCTCAACCAAGAGAAGAGGGGAAGAGCAGATCACTTCTCTCTTCAGAGGACCTCAAGTGTCCTATTTATAGGCCCCATGGCCTGAGCGCTGCCGCCTCAAGCGTGGAAGCACGAGCGTATTTAAGTCATTTACTACGCCTTGAGAAAAGGGACGGTTTTCCTTGGAACCGTGCAAAGGGAGAAACGTCTCCCTCATAAAGGTACTTATTGCGCCTTGAAGAAAGGGAATATCCTCCCTTGGAAACATGCAAATCGGAGAATATCTCCCGCGATCAGCACGAAGAAAGGAGTAATCCTCCTCGTAACTGGCCCACGGCAGTTGGCCTCGGGAAAAGCGACAAACGCTCCAGGGCGAACGTATCTCCAGATGCCCAGATGCGAAGTTACCTAGCGCGAAGCTACCCAGACGCGAGTCTACATGATTCCTCGGCGAATCTACATCCCAAAGCAGAATTTAAAACAAAGCTGAACTCAACCATCATGGCGACGTTCATACTCCACACACCACCAATCAAAGCAGTTCAAAGTATTTCAAAGTCTGAGCCATTGCAGACTTTTGAAAACTTTGAAGGGGGTCTTGTTGACACTTAAAAAAGACAATATTCTTATTGGTCCGAACAATATCTAAACTTGTTGACATTTATAAAAGACAAGTGACAGACGAGCTGAAGACCAGTTTTCACCCATCTCCGAAGGACAAGGAAGCAACTTGGACTCTACTGATCCAGCAAGCAGACAGTGAACCCGGATTGTTTCTAAACAGACCTCAGCAGGTCTAAAATGCTAGCACTTAGCATCAAATGAGCCCAAAGGGATAGCCTCGCTTGAGAGGCTAATATCACTCGACTTCGCCTCGAAGCCATTCGAAGCCTCGCCAGGAAGCTAACTCGCAACTTCGCCACAGAGGACTTCCAGCTCCGCCAAAAGGTTTCTTTCGGACTTTGCCAGAAGCTGCCTCTAGCTCCGCTATGAGCTCAATGCGGGCAGCTCCGCCATTGGTCTGCTATGGTCAACCTTTGACCAATCAAATCTCCGGATGAGATCGGATCCAATCAGATCAAATCCAATTAAGATCAAATCAGAGATCAAATTGGCAGTTGATTGCCACAATCTTTTGACTCTCCTAAAATGAGTAAGAAGATCAGGGAAAATCCTCTGACGATATGGAAAGGATCAAGAAGATCAACCGACCTGCCAATTCTAGCTTCGCAGAAGCTGATCTTAGCATCCCTGCAAGGCTACTTTCCTGATTCAAACAGATTCGATTCAATCTGTTTTCATATTTTCAAGGGACGATTATACCCTTACTCTCCCTATAAATAGCCCACCAGGGGTACAAGGAGAGAAGAGGAGGATCTCCAGAAATAGGGCTGGATTTCTGAGAAGACTCCACAAGCAGAGACTTCTTCAAAAAGCAACGTGTGCTCTCGAATTCAGAGATCTTTTAGAGAATTTCTTTCTCTATCCAGGGTGTTGATACCCTAACGTCGTCCTTCCTCTCAAGGAATCTCCAGAACCAGGTGAGAAGAAATTCCTAATTGAAGGTGATTTTGAGAAGCAGCAAGAGGGTTCTACCAACCTTCTATTCTCTGATTCCCAGAACCAGGCGAGAAGGGAATCTCATCGCTCGCATCATCAAAGGGACAAAGTGGTCGCGCGCTGACCAGACTCCTATCGGCACACTTCTCCAGAATCTCTGAGGAGATCTACTTGTAATCTTTTTAAGAATACTTGTAATTTAGCTCCTCAAACTCTTTTTTGTAAGTTTTTTCCCTTTGCAAATATAATGGAAAACAACTCTATGCTTACTCTTGTTTAGTTTTGATGGTTTAAGTGTAGCTTGTACTTATTTTGTTGAGTTTGGATGTGAAAGTTATCGTATGTGTCATACTTTGAAATGCTCTTGAACTAAGGACTAGTGATGGCCAAGATTACATGTTGGGCAACTATCACTAAGAGGTTAGCATAGTTAGTGGAGTCATTAGTAGTTAGTAGACATTAGTTTTCTTTTCCTTTTTTTCTTTATTTTATCAATATATCAAAACCACAAATATCTTATCTTTTATGTTTCCCACTTCTTTGTGCTTCACCATATTCTTCTCTTTTCATTCTTTATTTTCTTTTCTTTTGATTCTTTAAAATGTTGAAGAAACTTTAACACACACGTGAACATTCTGGTAAATCTTCTATCGCTTTCCGTCCCTGTAGATTCGACCCGTTTAGCCTCTTTGCTATAACGGAAGTATCGAGGAAGCCAAAGCACGCACTTTTAACTATTGATTTCAAAACATACACTTTTCATGCGCAGTTTTCCCTCGATCAACTATGACTCAGTCCACGTGAGAGTTCTGATAGCTTCCTCTTACAGTTAAACCAGGGCAGGTCTCCCTCGGTGCATACCGGGTCTTCACCCTGGGAATGTCCTACAAGACATCCCGGTGGGGGAGAACCCAGCCATGGCCCAGACTTTCGGCAGCCAGTTCTTAAAGGTCAGCGGCAACTATCCAACGATGAACTTCAGAGCCCCGGGTTGGATTCATCCTCTGAAAGCCTGGTGGAAGAACTTAACCCTGTACGTCCTAGCTTACTTCAGGGAGGACCTGGAAAGACTCGAACTTCGCGAAGCTATTAGGGCCACATGCTACGACATTCAGATGAGCGTTGCAAACTTCTACACCATCTTTGAACTATACTGCCCAGCCACAGGGACTTTCTTAACTCCTGTGGGCAAACTGGTTATGGCTTTGCATGAGATGCGGGAGGTCTCTGCCTTGCCAATGGGATCTCTCCCCTACGAGGAGTATTTATCTTGGGAATCAGAGCTGCCGTTGTTAGAGAACAGGAGCCCGCCTTGTTCGAGACTGATAGAGAGCTGATGTGCCACTTCTACATCTGCTTGGATGTGCACGGTGGTTACAAGAGAAGTTCGAATAGTTTAAAGAGTTGGGCAGATTATCTGTTTTCACTCTAGAGAAAGCTCCCGAAGAAGCTCGATTCGGGGTGGTAGAGGAGGACATTCTTTGAATGATGAGGGAGCACGACCACTAAGACGTTGTTTTGGAAGAAGACGATGGTATCTATGAAAAGGGAGATACCTTTAAGAGTTTTTTCACCAGACTTGCCAATCGATGTAACGCCCTGATCCTGCGGGTACAGAGATGTTGATGCGACGTATATATGCAGGTCAGAAATAGCCTCACGTATATATGCTAAGCATCAGTACAGGCAAGAATCAGAGTACGGAAGCACTCGATGCACTATACATTCCAATATATGAGTACAATTACAAATTATCACCAGATGTGACACAATATTATAAGAATATTACATTACCAATAAGCGTAATTGCGAGAATACAAGGAGATATACAAGTATGAACAGTACAAAAAACGCTCACGAATTTATAGAAGTAAAACTCGACAGCCCCGCTGATCGGGGGAAAATCGCGCACGAAAAGTGTATGTTTGAAATCGATATTTAAAGTGTGTGTGTTTTGGCTTCCTCGATACTTCCGTTATAACATAGAGGCTAAAACGAGTCGAATCCACAAGGACGGGAGGCGATAGAAGCTTACACGGTATGTTCACGTGTATGTTAACGGTTTTTTAATGTTTGAAAGAATGAAAAGAAAATAAAATAAAGAATGAAAAGAGAAGAGTACGGTGAAAACAAAGAAGTGAGAAACATAGAAGAATTGTTTTTGGGATTTTGTTTGTATATCTAAAACAAAGTGAAAAGAAAGAAAATCCATAGCTACTAACTACTAATGGCTCCACTAACCACGCTAACCTCTTAGTGATAGTTGTCTCACATGTATCATTGGCCATCACTAGTCCTTGGTTCAAGAGTGTTTCAAAGCATGACCCATACGATAACTTTCACATTCAAACTCAACACAACAAGTGCAAGCTACACTTAAACCATCAAAACTAAATAAGAGTAAGCATGGAGTAAAGTAATGTTAGCTTGTATGAGAGTTTGGATGTTAGAGTGTTAAATCCATTATCATGAGCCATCAATGGCTCTTGCAAGAGCAAGGCAAAGTAGAGGCTATTAGATTCATGTAGATTATCAAGTAAGAAGTTAGCAAGCTAGTGGTTAGTAGTTAGTTGCCATGAGAGAAAATTAGCTAAACATGTAAAAGGAGTTAGGGAAGAAAACAAAGAGAGGTAAAAAGAGAACCTTTCATAACTTGTCACCTTCTATTACAAGCACTATTACTTTCCACCCATATGCCACTTTATCTCCTATTACAAGATCTAAAAGAAATAAAAAATACAAAGAAGAAGAAGAACAACAACTAAACTAAACTACCCTAAACTACAACAAGGAGAAAACTACACTATTCTCTGAATCTCCCCCTCTTCAGAACCCCAGGGGGTATTTATAGGGACCAGGGGAAAGGGGGCCAGGGGGACAACCCCTGGCCCGAGGCACTGGCACGGCGCGCTCAGCGCCGCTTGCTGCGCGCTATCGCGTCGGTCCCTGTCAGTTGGATGTCCTGATTTCTAGTTTTGTGCCCCTGGTTTTGACAAATCAGCTCTCCAAAATCAATGGCTATATATAGGCCTTTAATCACCCATTAAATGGTAATTTATGGTCTTCTTCTTCATTGCACACCATGGACCTAGAAATATGCAAGAGAGGTATTATTAGCAGAATTTAATATTAAATAAATGTGAAGATGTTGTATGAAATATGCAGTTTAGAGACTAATCACCCGCAGGGGGGCCTGGAAGGATAGGGCTTCAGACGGTTTGCCGGTGATCCAATCTTCAGCTGTGCCATTCTGATCAGCAATTAGGAGAATCCATACACTCCAAGCTCTGAGACCTGGACATGAGGATCCAGGGGAGTTAGAAATCCCCAGCGAGTGGTGATGATAATGCCAATGGCGTGCATAGATAAGCACACGTGTATCGATAAATCCAGATCATAAACATGCATTGAAAATCGTGTCGTGGGCACAAGTATACAGGAGCAAGTAGATATATATCAAGCGATATCAAGTAGGAAATACTCATGGTATGATAAGATAAGAGCATGAGACTGGTGGAATAGAGCACAAGTGGTAAAGCAGGATGTAAGCAGTTATAATATAGTATTGATCATAAAACTGGAAATCTGAAGTGAACCCGATGGAAGCAAACTCTGCAAAGCATACAATGAATACATAATTGACATCTTTTATTATTATTACTCGTCTTACCCAGATGTCTAGATATGTGAATTAGTGTCCCAACACACATATATCCACATCTGAGTAAAGCAAGATTGTTATTGAAAACCAACAGGGGTATCAATGAATAATGTTTACAGTAGGTCTCGTGCATACCCGGGACCACAACCCAGGATGTTCCATTGCTGGAGGATGGAACCTACCGCAAGGCGATCAGGAGGGTCTTATAGAATTCCCTTATCAAGATGATACCAAGAAGGAGGAAGCCAGCACTCCCCTCGGTCGCCTAGAGGCCCTCAGGTTAGACCGAAATTTTAGTTGCACAACATACCTAATACCACTGTAAATATGAACATGTATTGATATCCGCAAGTTTCCCCCGACCCGATATAACTTGGCCCTTTTTATGGTTTAATAGATAATAATCAGATTTCAGGAATGAGCAGAAACAAGCCAGGAATATCAGGAATACAGGTGTATTGGAGTACAGTTTGTACTATAATATATCAAGATTGTAATCAAGGTGTTAGGTCATCATTCTCGTTATCGTGATAATTATAAGAGTCAAGTATATCATGTCGGGTGTCAAGTGATAGCATGACAAGAGGGTGATATTAGGCAGGTGACAAGTGATAGCATGGTATGTGTAAGCACGTCAAGTATAAGCATGTCAAGCGATACATAAAAATAGTACCGATAAACGAGTTTGGTACGAATACGAAAAATCAAGCAGCTCCAGAAAAAATAGTATAAGTAAGATTTCAAACTCTTCACAACCATTAATAGCAGAATTAATAGACTGGCAAGCAGGTAATTAGCGAGCAAGCGACATCCAAGAGGAGCTAAGCAAGCTGGAGGTATGGACAGCAAACAGTATTTAATACTAGAGCGCCTGGCGAGGTTACCGGGATGACTTGGCTTAATGTGCGAGTAGAAAATCCGCCAGCATCTCGTCTAGACGAATCTAGTGGTAAAGCGCTGAGTGCTAAGCGTGCCTACCAAGCGGAGCAGAGAGACCTGACGGTCTAAGCGCACTTCTCTTTTGAGGTAGTGGGCAAGAGGCCGGAGGTTAAAGTACACTCGGGGTCTAAGCGCACTCTCGGTAGCTACTACGAAACCCATAAGGTGCAGGTCTAGAACCATTGGGTAGCCAGCCCGAGAGTGAGCAAAAACCAGAGTCGGTAAAAGAATACCTGCACGAGATGTTAGTACCGCACGAGCATACAAACAAGCGTGATAATATCTAGACTACCATGGAGTGGAGAAGCCCGGAGGCTGATAGGGCCCGGAGCTGATAGGGCTCGGAGGCCGAGTAAAGAGCCCGGAGGCTAACGACCACGAAGGGTCATCCACGCATGGTATAAAGCAGTAAAAAGTACATCACAGGTATGGTATATGTGCAAGAAGTAAATTATCCTAGTACAAACATTCGTCACAGGCTTATACAAGTATAATCATGGGCACTTGGCCACATACAAATACAGGGGCACCACCTAATATAAATACATTTAAATACATAATAAAATACACGTCACCCGACGAAGCGGGAAAACCAAATCAAGGCGAGAACACTCACCTAAATCTCCGGAAAGGTCAAAAACTCTGGAATCGTAGGAACTCATGCACGCGCCATAGAATATAATAAAATATAAATAAATATATATATAAATTTTAGAGAGAGAAAGAGAGATTTAGAGAGAGAAGAGAGAGAAACTAAGGGGGGAGAGAGAGTAGAGAGAATGAGAGTAAAGAGAGAGGAGAGAGAGTATAGAGAGAAAGAGAGGAACAGAGAGAAAGAGAAAATTGGAGAGAGAGATAGATAAGAGAGATAGAGAGAGATGAGAGAGAGAGGATGGGCAGGTAGAGAGAGAACAGGGGGCAGCAGCCCCCTTGCTCACACATAGGGGGATTCCTACCCCCTGGCTGGGCATAGCCACTGACCGTTGGCGGAACGCCGGCGGTGCGCCAGCCTGGGGTGGCCACCAGCCACCCCAGAGGAGAGATAGGGAGGGGGTAGCAACCGCCTCCCTCCAACAAGGCCACGGCCAGGGCCTGTGGCCCTGGCCTGGCCAAACTCTAGCCGCGGCTGCGCGGCCAGAGGGTAGAGATGGTCACCGGGGAGGTCATGTTAGCCCTTAGTAGTCGGCGCAGGCCAGGGGTGGCCGTCGGCCACCCCAAGGAGAAGAAGGAGAGGGAAAATATAAGGGGGTGTTGGGTTTGGAGGTGGAGAAGAGTAGTGGTGGTGGTGGAGATGGTGATTTTGGTGATTTTGGGTGGTGGTGGAGAAATTGAAGGAGATGGGAGGAGGAGGAGGAGGAGTAGGGTGTTGTGGGGGTAGAGTTGGAGTGGAGAAGATGGTGGTGGTGGTGGTTATTTGAGAAGGTAGAGATGGGGGTGGTTTTGAAGAGGAAGGAGATGAGGTGGTGGTTGATGTTGTTGTTGGTGTTGGAGATAGGGAAAGGTGGCCAGAGTTGGGATGGGGATCCTCGCCTGCGATGGTGGCCGAGTGCCGGAGAGGGGGCGCTTGGGCGCCGGCCAAATGGAGAAGAAGAAGAAGACAAAGGAGAAGAAGAGAAGAAAGAAAGAAAAGAAAGGAAAAAGTAAAAGAAAAGGAAAAGAAATAGAAAAAGAGAGAGATTGATAGGGAAGATGGGAGGGGGATGTGACCGGCCCACATGGGTGTGGGTCGATCGGTGGAGTCGGTGGAAAGAAAAAGAAAAAGAAAGAAAGAAAAAGAAAGAAAGAAAAGAAAAGACACCAAAAATATAATATTATAATAAAGTCAGAAAATATCGACTGTTCCAGAAAAATTCCCAAAATAATCAGAGGTAGAAAACATCGTCTTGAGAAATAATAAGAAATCAGTTTTTAAAAAAAAATCTCGTTTTCAAATTAAAAATCTTGGAGTCAACCATCGATACGGTCTATACTAGTTCGGCCGGATTTTGATAAATTCTGAAAAATCTCAGAAAACGTACTAAAAGAGAAAATATGATTCTAAGAAGAAATATGAAAATATAATTCAGAAATTCAATTCCAATTGCAAACTAAAAATCTTGGAATCAACCAGCGATACTAGCCGATACCAAATCTGGTGAAATTTTGATAAATTCAGAAAATCCCAGAAAAGGTATTTAGATAGAAAATATGATATTAAAAAATAATGTGAAAGTCATTTCTATAAATTCAACTCTTTTTATAATAAAAAATTCGAGAATCGATCAACGGCACTGGTTGACACCGGTTTTAAAGATTTTCAATTTAATTCAAAAAAATTTCAAAAATTATTAAAATTTTAGAATATTAAAAATGATGTTTGAAACTAAAATCAATCAAATCTGATTATCAAAAAGATCAAATCGAGCAATACACTAGGATCAGGTCCCTGGTTCAGACTAGGGCTGACTTCGAATCCACGAATCCGGATCCAAGGCAAAATGATTGTATAAGTAATTCTTAATACAAAACAAATATAAGAAGTAAATCAAAAATATGATCAAAAATTCTGAATACGCAACTAAGTACGTATTCTGGGAGCGGAGTGTTACAATTGATATCCTGGAAAGCGCTTTTGGCGGTTTTCTGTCAGTTTGGTTGAAGAGGTATATAGTGTTGTCTCCTCTCCACGACGCAATTCTCCCGATGGTATTTCTTCTAGCCGTTCGCTTGGTTCACGGTCGCTCTCTCAGGCTACTTTCGTCTATGGTATACTGCATATAACGAGGTTTTCGTGCACTAACGGAGGCCTTTGTAGACCACCCGCAACGAAGAGGGGTAAAGGAACAGTTTTACCTCTTAACGGGCCGACCCTAGGGTTAAAATGCCATACACATACCTGATGGCATGGTTTGCCTAGCACTGTCCAGCGATCATCCAACCAAGGGAAGAACCTCCAGAGGGTGTTCGGATCGCACATCTCTGCCGGTACGAAGGATCTTCGTGGGAGCGAATCTACATGGCCGGGGTCCGCAAACTGTTGTGCCGCTATGACGGTATAGTCTTTTTCTGATGCTTCCCCTACATCCGAGATTCTGGTTATAATGAAGAGTTCAAAGATGCCGAGGATGGTATAACATCATTGAGCCGCGAGTGTTCGAGTGGCTGGTGAGCATCAGGCCTTCCCACTTGGTGTACCGGAGTAGAGACATCTGCAACTTGGAACCATACATTCCTAGCCGTCTCGCTTCCCAGTTCGGATATGACTGCTCTACGTCGGTAACACCAACTTGGCTTTCATAGGGAGCTTGATCGACGGTGCTTGAGCTTGGCAATACTTTATTGCCAGTTGCACTGAGGTACGATTGTGCATGCCATTGAGAACCCCAAACCTGCTGATGACTTTGGGGTTTTGCTAATGGTACAAGACCACCAATTCTATGCTAATTGGGTTCAACATCAACTCCTCCGGATTGAAGCGGATCTCTAAGTGGATGAAGCAAAAGGCAATTGAACAAAAGGATGGCAAAAAAGTTTGAGTTCCAGGCCTTCCTGAGTTCATTGCTGAAATTGACAGTGAAGCTTCTAATGCTGAAAGCCCTCATTTCGAGGATGTTTCTGGCGCTGAAGTACCGCGGGATGCTCCTGGTGGGGTAGGCACAGCTCGCATTGAGGAAGTGGAGATGGAAGAAGAAGAAGAAGAGGAAGAGGAAAAACCTGAACGTTCACTTCAAACGAAAGCGAAAGGGCAAACCTCGCAAGAAGAGGGTGATGAAGAAGCCTCGCCACCATACTCCAATCATTGTGGAGAGCGAATCGGTTGTGATCGTCCCTCCCCCTGCCCGTTAGTTATAAAACTATCAGCGCAGAAGAAAGCACCTGAAAAGGTCGCTCCAGGCTTGGGTAAGATTAGATCCTGTTTGCAAGATTTTTAATTATTCTCTCTTCTCATACAACTAACTTATAATTTGGGATGTAGGAACTGAGGTCGTGGGGAACAAGGAGATTACTACGTCCACTGTTCACCTACAGGGATGGTGACGAGGCCAGCTACTTTGTCTCCAATGAACTTGAAAGTCGCGTAGCCGACGTTGGTCCCTCCGGTGCTGGCGAGGGCAGAGAAAGCCCAATGGTTTCGAGCTCAAGAGGATGGTCGCAAAACCTGTGGCGAGTGCTACAGTTGAAGGAGAACCGGGTGCTAACATAATTACTGAGGCCCTCAGGACTAATGAACTTCTTCCTGAGCCAGCCTCTGGTGATTTGGCGAAAACCGATGCATCTCCAGTCACTGCCGGGGTCTCTGCTACCGAGCCAGTCGAAGTAAGCACCGTCGTCGAGGGAGCCCCCAAGGACATTGCCGAGGAGATGATCAAATCTAGGGTCGTGACTACCATGACTTCAACTCCTTTTGATAATGCTATAAACATGTAAATGACCCTTTCTTTTTTGCTTACCTTTGACCTAACAAGATATTCTTGCAGGTATTCCGTCTCTGGCCGCATCAACTTCGAAGGAGCTGGCGGGTCTTTCTGAAGAGGTTAGGAAGGAGACAAGTACCTCAGTTACTCTAGATGCCGCGGAGTTGGATGTCCTGTATCGTGACCTGCCTTCTTACCAGCCGGAGTTTGTTGGTGATCATGCAATGACTGAGAAGACGAGGGTTGTTCTCCCTTCCACGTTATCAACGAATCGATTGCACTTCCACTTGAATCGGCCGGCGAGATGACGGTGGCTTCCACGATGCAGCCAGTTTTGGCAACAACCGGTCTCAGGGTAATCACCAGCCCTGTGTCTCCGACGTTGATCATCGAGCCAGCTCTTTCTGGAGTAGTCACCAGCCCTACTTCTCTCGTGGCCGGTGTATTAGTGTCGATGAAGTCTCCCCCTCGGTTGCCAGCGATTCCTCGTCCATCTCAGACAATGTTTCTGCCACTTCTTCACTGTTGTGATGGTGAAACCGGTGGATGGTTTATCTTTGGGGATTACTCGCTCGCCGAGAGAGTAATTAAAGCTGAAAAGAATTTGTGGCGGAAATGGTCGACAGCTTTTATAAAAGCTTGAAGTGATACATTGCCCTGATTTTGAAGGGCTCGACCACTTCATTTGCAACTCTGAAGGTGGTCCTCTCTCATAATATTGGGAGTATCCGAGATTTCTGAGGGGATGACCAAGCTGCTGCCTTAGAGCTGTCGGTGGAGAAATTCGAGAGGGACGTGGGTGAGTGGCGTCACCTTAGCAGCTCGGACCTGACTATCGGTAGACGAAGAGCTTAAACGTCTTACGGCTCAAATGTAGAAAGCTCATCTGGAGATACAGGAAGCAGTCGAAGCGGTATCTTCGGACTGAATTCCTTGGAGGCAAGGAAAGTAGAAATAAGTGACGATATCGATGCCTCCAACAACACTCTTCTCGATGCCGAGGATAAGATTGAAAAGGCCAAAGATATGATCAAAAGGGCCAATCTTCTCCTGTCCAAGGCTGAACCGGTGTGTCTCGAGGAGATCGCTCGGCTGGAGCAGCTCAACGCCCAGAACAATGAAGTCCTATAGTAGGAGATGGCGAAGAAGGCAACTCTGGCGGAGATCAAGGCTCGCTTATCCCAAATGGCAAACTTGAACGAAGCTGAGCTGAGATCGCAGGCTTTCATCCGAGCTGTTGAAGAAAGAAAGAGCAAGCTGGCCACACTTGAAGAACGGATCAAGTCCTACGAAACACAATTGTAGCTTGTAATCCATGTCTCTCTCTCTCTCTTTCCTTTGAATCAATGAAAAAGCATAATTTATTTGACTCTTCTGTCGTGTCCCTCCTTTCTTTATCTTCTAAGTTTGCAGTAAGTCTAGGTTTAAATTTAGCTCTCAAAAGAAACAAGATAATGGTATAGTCTTCCAATTTATACCATAAGAATATTAACTAATCTATTCAGAGGTTGAAAACGTGATAAAATTAGTTATTTGATGAATTACCAATAATAAGTTTGAATACGACTGGATTCACATCTTGTTGGGGATGAAAAAGAAAATGAAGCTAACTTGACGATCTTCCTGTTCAGAGGTAAATATTAATATAACAGATCAAAGACCATCAGGACATGAACTTGTTGTGACGAACTAGACACCACAACAACGCAATAGTTTCCTACTGAGCTAGAAAATAAAGTTTGGAGTTTGTTAGTTTAGAGGTAACAAACTGGACATGACTGGTTGAAGATTACCAGACTTAGAAATTTTGTCGTTCAGAGGTGACGAACTGGACATGATGACAAAAATGAAAGTCTCTACTGGACTGGAGAGAATGAGACTTAGCTATCTATCGATTCAGAGGTGATAAACTGGACATGATCGATTGAGAAACCGCTATTTCAGAGTGTTTGCTATTCAGAGGCGACGAACTGGACATGACAACAAAACCTAAAAAGGTGAACCTGATTTTAGGCACCCGTCTATTTGGAGGTTATTAATTGAACATGATAGACTAAGACACGCTAAATTCTAAATCCGCTGCCAGAGGAAATCGCATTAACTTGGCATCTAGCTCACAAGGGACTGTAAAGATGAATTAGATTTTGGTACCCGTTGGTTCAGAGGTGATTGGATGGACATGACCAACTAAGAGACACCAGGCTCGTAATTCACTGTTCAGAGGTTTAATATTAATATGACTGCAAAAGGGAAGTCCGCAAAAGACTAAAGATGAACTTCGGGATCCGATTGGTTCAAAGGTGGCGAACTGGACATGACCGTTCGGAGACTATCAAATTCAGAGTCGTACCATTCAGAGATGATAAACTAGACATGATGGTATAAAGAGGGAACCTGGCTGTCTGTCGGTTCAGAGGTGATGAACTGGACATGACCGATTGAGACGCCGCCAAGATTAGAATCCTGCCGTTCAGAGGTAATGAACTGGACATAACAGCAAAAATGAAAAGTCCCTACTAGACTGAAGATCGGTACTCGTCAGTTCAGAGGTGATTGACATGACCGACTTGGAGACCTAATAGAATAGCAGAAATTCCTTATCCTGAGGTAAAATAAGAGTTGAATTGTAGACTTGACTGTTCATGTAACCCCCTGATCCCTGATGTACGTATCACAGTATCAGTACTCGATACGGTGTACAAAGTTGATTTAACCTTCCTGATAATCAAATTGAGTCGATTTCAGTTTTAGATATTATTTTTCCAATATTTTAGATGTTTCAGGCTTTTTCTGGAATTTTTCTGGATTATTTTGGAAAATCTCTGTAGTCAGTGTCGACCAATACTGAGAATCAGCTTTACGATTTTTAATTCACAAATGGAGTAGACTTTTGAGAATCCGCTTTCACCTTGTATCTTAAAATCATATTTTCTACATTATGGTATTTTTGGAAATTTTTCTGAAGTTATCAAAAATCGGGCCAAAACGGTGTCGCCCATATCGGTGATACTTTTCCGGATTTTTAATTTGCAAACCAGACTACATTTCTTCAAACTGTTTTCATATTATATCTCAGGATAATATTCTCTATTTTCTATAATTTTTGGTAACCGTTCGGGACTAGTCGAATTCTGGATTAAATTAATACTATTAATTTAATTAATTAAAGCCTTTTCTTTTTCTTTTTCTTTTCTTTCCCCTTCTTCCCTTCTCTGGATAATTCCCCACCGCCTTAACCTACCACCATCTCTCTCTCCTTCTTCTTTTAAACCATCTCTCCCTCTCTCCCCTAACTCTCTATCTCACTTTCTCTCTCTCAAGCTCTTTCTCTCTCATCCCACTCCCTCTCTCTCTGTGGGTTCTGTGGGCGCACCACGGCCGGCGCACCGTCGGTGCCGGAGCCCCCGGCCAGGCGCCACGGCGTCCCGAGCTCAGGCGCCACTCTCCTCTTCTTCTTCTTCTCCTTCTTTTTCTTTTCTTCTCTTCTCCTCCTTCTTCTACTGTAAACTCCTCCCCCTCTCTTGCTCTCTCTCACACTCTCTCTCCCGTTCTGTGCATGGACCCAGACCGCCGCCGGTGGCCTGAGCGCCGTCGCCAGCCTGGGCAACCGCCGGCGAGGCGGCCAGGCTGGGCCTGGCCGCTGCCCCCACTGCCCCTTGCCCCTTCTTTCTCTCTCTCTCTTCCCCCCTCTCTGTGTGACCACCGCCGGCGGCTAAACCCGCCGCCGGTGGGTCTCGCTGGTCGCCGGCCAGCTAAGCTGGCCGGCCGGCCTGCAAAGGAGCGGCAGCAGTGGATGCTGCCGTTGCTGCTGCTGAAGGTAGTTGGGTTCGGGTGTAAACCCGAACCCATTAACCCTATTGGGTGGGTTGGTACCCATTAACCCAATATCAATTTAACTTAAGTTATGGGTTTGGGTATTGGATCCAAACCCGACCCGCGAGCTACCCAAACCCGCTTCAAAACCCAATAAAGGTAATATCACAGAAAACCCCCTTCTACTTTTTATTAATTACATTTGAAATATTTTATTACATCTTTAACCCATTTCTATTACTTTTAGCGTTCGGGCGATATCTAGAGCACCCGGACTCCGATTTGAACGATTCTGGATCCGTTGCGATCGTGGGAAAGAGAGCTACCCTCCCATTGCTAGTTTGTGAGTGTTTTCTTTTATAAATTATATTTATTTAGAGATCCTAAATGATTGATTGCTTTCAGTCATAAATCTTGATTATGGATAATCATTATATATTCAGTACTAACTTGTACTGATTGGAAACTCATTGTAATAGGATTAAACTATAAGCTGCCTGATTTAATATAACTATAGGTGATTTAATAATAATAACAATAAATACTGAAATACACAACTCTGACACAGTCATCATACCTGCACAGCCACTGACACTCGGGCCACTATTTCACCATATTCTTGGACCCTATTATTTCATGTATTGTATCACAGTTAGATAACTATCGTGACATGTATACGAATCCACAGATACTTTATAATACTACACTGTCACTAGACATGAATGCTAGAGACCGTTATGTCATGCACTGGTATCATCATTACACGGATATTGTAGTTCACTAGACATGGTATTACATTATACACTGAACACTGTTAGTACATGTACTAGTGATACACAGATATGTTACACGACTTATTGCTACACATATATGTTCCACTGGTACACACGGATTTACCCATTCACGGAATACGCATTTCATATTATTGTTATCATTGTTACATGGATGCTCGGTACACAGTTATGTCATGTTTACACATCACTGTTACACATGCATGTATTGTTTCTATCTTCTGTGTTTATATTGCCTGTATATTCAGGTTCTCCTGTTACATGATTATTTCCCGTTACTGATATTGGATTTCCTGTTACTGGATACATGAGCTGTTGATATGCGATGTGTGGAATCCCACATCTATTATTCCCGTTTCCCGTTATCCTGTTTCATGCTATCAACTGAGCTCAGATCCTGTTATCATGTTACATGTACCATGCACTGTACTTGTTCTTGTTACATTGTGTACTTTAAATGAAATAGAATAAAGATAACTTAGGGATGGGGAGACTTGATAGTTGATTAGATCTTATCGGGTGGATGTACTGGATCCATATTGTTAGTCCCACTGCAGGGATGGTAGTGCTGCCTACCAATAGCTCCATGAGCTCCCGTTACTTGATTCGTGCTCCCCTCTTAGCGGAGGGCCCTGGTCTCAGCAGCCAGGGGTTTGTTTAAGGCCGTGATCCCGGGTATGCACGGGATACACCTACCCAATAAGAGCTCCTCGACTATTTGGTTTCCAATTAACATAATAAAACAGTATACACAATAGTGACGTCGGGAACACTTGTTATTTGGTCACTCTCTCGTTTGGATAATGGTACCTGTATGCCATGTCCGGATGGGTTCGACTGGAGTGCGGGCTCCAGTATGAACTGCCAGTGGTATGAGATACTGGAAGAGATTGATTAAAATACCAGATGGTACTGATTGTTATTATTGTATAAATAACATGACTTGCCTGATACATGTATACTATTGTGTAGTTGTACTTGTTACTATTCCTGATATTTTATCCACTATCATGTTACCTGTAGACTTTGCTACATTACCTGATACTTGTTACACTTCATGTGGTGACACACTCTTCATGTACCCGTATACCTTGCATTGCATGCCTTTAGTTCCTGTATATCCTATAGACACTATTCCCGTATACTCTCATCGCTATAGAATGGTTACATACTTCATCTACATGTTCACATACATCACGTAAACAATGTTTATTATATACAAACATGAGACTATTGTAGACATGACCCGATGATAACATGCTAATTGATGATGGTATTAAAATATGACCTTGTTATATTTTTACAGATTATTAAATTTCTATTATATGGTATCACTATTACATAAACATGTATTATATATTATTATCGTGCTTGTATTACTATAGTATATATTACTGCCTCCTTTATTTTACCACTCACTAGGTCGCTTTCTGATGACCCTGGGTTTGCGTGTCCAGGTTGGAGATCCGAGTTATCGTATTGTCAGATAGTCCATTGGATTCACATAGGAGACTCATCATCGAGACCATTCATCGGTATCTTTGTGATTTATTTCTGTTATCTTATTTATCCCTGTTTTCCTATCTGTTATGATCACTAACCTCTGTATCTTTGTGATTTGTTTCTGTTATCTTATTTATCCCTTGTTCTTGTTACATTTTGTCCTTTAAATGAAATAGAATAAAGATAACTTGGGATGGGGGAGACTTAACGGTTGATTAGATCTTATCGGGTGAATGTACTAGATCCATATTGTTAGTCCCACTGCAGGGGACGGTAGTGCTGCCTACCAATAGCTCCATGAGCTCCTGTTACTTGATTCGTGCTCCCATCTTAGAGGAGGGCCCTGGTCTCAGCAGCCAGGGGTTTGTTTAAGGCCGTGATCCCGGGTATGCACGGCATACACCTACCCGATAAGAGCTCCTCGACTATTTGGTTCCAATTAACATAATAAAATAGTATACATAATAGTGACGTCGGGAACACTTGTTATTTGGTCACTCTCTCGTTTGGATAATGGTACCCGTATGCCATGTCCGGATGGGTTCGACTGGAGTGCGGGCTCCACTATGAACTGCCAGTGGTATGAGATACTGAAAGAGATTGATTAAAATATCAGGTGGTACTGATTGTTATTATTGTATAAATAACATGACTTGCCTGATACATGTATACTATTGTGTAGTTGTACTTGTTACTATTCCTGATATTTTATCCACTATCATGTTACCTGTAGACTTTGCTACATTACCTGATACTTGTTACACTTCATGTGGTGACACACTCTTCATGTACCCGTATACCTTGCATTGCATGCCTTTAGTTCCTGTATATCCTATAGACACTATTCCCGTATACTCTCATCGCTATAGAATGGTTACATACTTCATCTACATGTTCACATGCATCACATAAACAATGTTTATTATATACAAACATGAGACTACTGTAGACATGACCTGATGATAACATGCTAATTGATGATGGTATTAAAATATGACCTTGTTATATTTTTACAGATTATTAAATTTCTATTATATGGTATCACTATTACATAAACATGCATTATATATTATTATCGTGCTTGTATTACTATAGTATATATTACTGCCTCCTTCATTTTACCACTCACTAGGTCGCTTTCTGACGACCCTGAGTTTGCGTGCCCAGGTTGGAGATCCGAGTTATCGTATTGTCAGATAGTCTATTGGATTCACATAGGAGACTTATCATCGAGACCATTCATCGGTATCTTTGTGATTTGTTTCTATTATCTTATTTATCCCTGTTTTCCTATCTGTTATGATCACTAACCTCTTTCTGCAGGTATTCTTGTACTTATTTACTGCTGGAACTCTTATATACATGGAGGGTACTGAGGCTTAGCGTACGTACGTGAGGATTTTTTCGCCCTGCGTATGTACGTCGCCATAACGTCCCCGTACCTGCGGGATCGGGGCGTTACAGTTCAGGAATCTTTTACAGATATCTGAATCTGATGTTCAGAGGGTTACTTTTAACATGACAGGGATTGCCTTATGACTTTAAGTGGACCTATCATTCTATGAAAGAGAATGACAAGTGACGCTTTGATCTGCTGGGGGAAATTCGAATCTTCCGCCGGGGATGTTGATTTATCCGCCGCCGGAGTCAGAGTCTCACTATCAGAAGTTTAATGTTAACATGATAGGTTTGACTTGTGATTTACTTCATTGGGGAAATGAATACTTTTTGTGTGATCCTACCATTCTGTGGACAAGAATTGGTAAGTGATTTTGGAGGAGAATCAAATGGGATCAGGTCCCTTAGGAATTTTAGCAAATTCTCAGCTATCAATGGATTTGGTATGCCTTTACCAACCACCGTTTGAGTGGGCTAGCCATGCTATTCCCCTTAGCATGATGAGTTGTTGAGGATTTATAATAGACTTAAAAGCTAATATTTTCCTCTTACCTTATTTACCGAAGGCTTCGGATCATGTCACATAAAGTGAACATTTTTGTATTCCACTGGTGACTTCTAAAATCTCGCTGTGGATTAAGAGTTAAGAAGAACTCTGTGGGGAATGAGACAGGTAGTATTGTAAAACACCTAGAGGGGGGGTGAATAGGTGTAAGTGCTAATCTAATAAACTAAATGCAAACTAAGTGCGCTAAATGCGGAAGCTAATGCAAATCTTGCAACACACTTAATACAATCCAACAAGTGTAGCCGAATTCCCCTTGCGAGGCTCTGGACTAACTCCTCTTGATTCCCCTAGATATGGGTTGAGGCGCTATGTGAAGCTCTTGTTGGATGAGTATAGGTGATGCACAAACACACAAGCAATTCAAGCAATGTGCACACACAATCAAGCCAAGCAATCAAGGATATAGCAATATGAACTAACGCAAGGCAATAAGAAATATGCTCAACACAAGCAAGTATGATATGAGATGAAGTATGATGCTTTGCACAAAGTAAATGAGAGAGAGTTAGAGAGACAATGGGAGCAATCGCAAACACCAAGATTTGTTTCGAGGTTCGAGCACCTTGCTCTACATCCCCGCCTACACCACCGTGTAGGATTTCCACTATCTCAACTCCCACCGAGGGAACCTCTACCGAAGAGGATTTCTTACAACTCTAGGAGTACCAAACTCCTCTCTCAACAACAACCTCCTCACAACCGAGGGGTTAGGCCCGTAGCCAATACAACAACCAATCCACACACCTCTACCGAAGAGGCTCACAACCAAACTCCACCTCTACCGAAGAGGGAGCAAACCAATACCACTCCGATCACCTCTACCGAAGAGGGATACAACAAATAAAGAGGGTTTACAACAAGTGGTTCAAAACCACAAACTCTCTTTTTCTTTCTTTTTTCCACAAAACAAAGATCCTAATAGTTTAGGATAGAAGATAGCTCAAGTGTGGAATCAAAGTGTTTTTGGAAACAAGCAACAAAGAAAAACTACTTGGGAAATCTCTTGTAGAAGATAGAAAAGCAAATCAATACAATCTCCCAAAACCCTAGCTTTCTTTGATTTTTCCAAAAACCCAAAACAAATAGAGATGAGAAGTTTAAAGCCCAAAAACTCTTTTTAAAACTCTTTTAAACACTTCAGAAAACTGGAAATTTTTCTCTTAGAAAACTTGGCCAAAATCCCCAAAGAGATGGGGTTTATATAGCCCCTATACAAAACTAGCCGTTAGGCTGAGCTGGCAGTCTGACAGACTGCCGGTCGACCGGTCCGGTCGACCGCCAACGGTCAAAAATGTGACCGTTGGGCAATAGCGGTCGACCGGCCCGGTCGACCGAAACATCCTGAGAGCAGAACTCTCATCTCGGTCGACCGGCCCGGTCGACCGTCCCAGAGACTCCAAAACGTGCACAGACTTGTGCACGTCGGTCGACCGTCCCGGTCGACCGGCCTATGGTGCGGTCGACCGGTCCGGTCGACCGACTTGGCCTGTCAGCCAGTCCTCAGTTCTGCACAGATACGGGATTTGAAAATAGGTCTTTTAACTCAATAAAAATCCCATAAATTCACAGTAAATCTAAAAAATAGTTTAAATCACAATAAACTGTTTTTCTAAAAATATGTTTTTCTAAAACTTGTTTTATCATTTTACTTTGATAACCAAACTTGTGATAAAAATTTCAAGACATATATCAATCATATCAATTCATTTTGTGTCTTGCCAATTTTATCAAAAACAAAACTTGTATTTTATCAAACTAGAATTTTCCAAAACATGAATAGGATAGTCAAAATAAGTTTGTCTAGCAAGTTTAAAGCATGTATGTATATTTAGAACATATCTAATATACATAGGTATAAGGTAAACTTGTTTTGATCTATTATTCATGAAAACCAAAAACCAAATCATGAAACGTGTGTGTTTTGTGCACTTGAGCATATCAACTAAACTAAGCTTTACAAATATGGATCTAAAACACAAACTCTAAACTAGATACATAAGTCTTCTTGACGATCTTCATCTTCAAGTAGACTCGGTCCAAACTCCGTGATTCTCCAAGTGCAAAGGTATGATCTTTAAGCTTTGGCACCGGAATCATCATGAATAGCTTCTAATCATCTTGTTGAAGCTAATCACCAACCTAATATCCTGTTAATGATCTGAAACTTAGAAACACAAGAATATTAGTAAACATAACTACATGAGTGTTGATCATCATCAAAACTAGAGTGGAAGGCCATTGGGCCAACAATCTCCCCCTTTTTGATGATGACAAAACTCATGGAGTTATATATGCATGGATTAAAGATAAGCTTCAAGGAAGCTCCCCCTTAACTCATGCATAACAAATGAATAAATAAATATGCAATGAAAGCTTATGATTCTAAACAAGAGACATACATATTTTTCATATATTTATGTTTATTTGCTTATGCATGAACTCAATATATGCAAAAACATAAAGAAGCATATATAAACTCTAGATACCAAGTACAACAATTACAAAGCAAGTTTTGGATATCAATTAAACTTAATAAACAATTAAACTTAATATTCTTGATATTAAAAAAAAAAATATATGCATATAAAACATAAGTATGCATATAAAACTCAAATACTTCTCCCCCTTTTTGTCAATCATCAACAAAGGGGTAAACAATCAAAACCATAGATAAAATGAGGGGTAAAAATCTTTCTCCCCCCTTTTGTCAATCAAAACAATGCAAACAATGTTCTCCCCCTTTTTGTCTAAAATAAAAAACAAAATCAATAAGGGGTGACTACAAACATGATATCAATTAAAATAATGTCAATGAAGCATCTTGATACCAATAAACAAGAATCAATATATGTTATATGCTATATACATTCATGAAGAGGAAGAAGCTAAGTTAGCTTCCCTACACATATGCATTACATGAAGAAGGGATGACAAGCCCTAATTCACATAACACATATTATGTAATGCATAAGAGGAGATGTGAAGCTCCCCCTACACACGTATATCATATAAAGAAGAGTTGTCAAGCTCCTCAATTTATAATATACTCAACATGAATCTATATGTAAGAGAGATGTTAAGCTCTCCTTGCATATAGGAAATACAAATCAAAACTTTGATATTTTTCTTTAAACAATTTTGAAAATACCAATTGTAATTAAACATAACAAATTACCAATTGTAAAACAACATAACAAATTTTGAATGTCTAAACACAAATTTTGATACCAATTGTAAGAATATATTTCATTTTGAAAATATATAAACAAATTTGATGTTGATATCATATGTTCAAAATAACAACTTTTATCATAAAAGAGTGGGAGTACAAATACCAATTGAAATACAAAATCAAATTTTCTCCCCTTTATGAAAAACAAACTAAAGACATGCATAGTCTTGATAACATTTAAAAGTAATCAATTTAAACAAAATGGAAACTCAAGCACTAGCATAAACACAAACATATATATGTATGAAAGATAGATACCAATAGAAATTGATATACTTGGAATTTAAAGCATACATACATACAAAACATATATGAGTATACAAGAAGATCAAAATGATACCAATTGAAAGAGTTCAATGATACCAATTGACATAACAATAAGTTCAAGTGTATACATCATATTATCTACCACCCAATCATAATTCAAGTTTTAAAGATTTTTAATTTAGGGCATACATGAACATGATCTCCCATCCTACCGCCCTTGGATGGTAGGGGTTTTCAAAAATAGATTTGAAAATGTTTTTGTTTGAAAATCTCTACCATATGAAGAATATCGCAACTAGTTAAATGGAAAACTTGTTAACTAGCACGAAATCCTTCGAGCAAGGAATAAAACAAAAATGAAATTCACATGATAATCATCACTCTAACCAATAAAGCATAACTCATGAGAAACAAAACATGAGCAATAGATATGAGTGTACAAATAATATGTGAAGATCATAATCATGAAAAATATTTCATTGAGCTCAATTATTCCTTAAAACATAATTCTATCAAAAACATGAAAAAATTATAAACTCCTTATTTAATCTTCAAGGCATATGTATGTCTAATACAAGCTAAAATATACATACATATCCAAACTCAACGAGTCCACTAAATGTATATTCATGAAGGCACGTGGCTCAAAAAAATGTATATGTATAAGATTAGTTTGAACTAGATAGACATATACATGAAGTTAAATATTGACACAAAAACATCAAAACATGAAAATCTAAATCTTTCATTAAATCAATTTTCATTTCAAGGTATATGTATGTATTGTCAACACACTAAGTATACATACATATCCCTAAACACAAATGAGTCCATAAGTAGATTTGCATGAGAAACAAATGACTCAAGGGGTATACATGTGTATCTTAATGTTTTGGCAAAATGCACATATACATGAAATGGAAACTCATATTCATCAAAACATATTCAAAAATGGGAATACAAGTTTAAAATGTATGAATCATCAAAACTAGACTATACTAGCACATCTAATGGGTTCAAATAAGCATTCAATTCCAACTATATATAGATTTATTTGTAGCCCATCCTATGTACAATTATGTAACTAGTCTTAATGAAAACTAACACTTAAACATATATTCAAAACATGAAGCATCAAAACACATATAAAATCATCATGATAAAAGTCATCATGGAAAACTAAAATATGATTATTATGTGAATTCACATGTATTAGATTCATGATGTACATTATAGCTCAAACAAAAGTGAGAACACTAATTATGGGTTCATATAAGCATGTGTGTCTCAAATACTATATATGTATGTCAAGGATCTAATAAACATGGAATGAACATACTAATCCATAGACATCAAAACATGCTATAAACAATGAATATTAAAAGCATATAAACAATAAATGGGAGTAAAGGATTGTTACCAAAACCGAAGAAGCAACTCTCCTTGTCTCCAAAGCATGGTGGTCCTCTCCACCAAACCTTCCTTGAAAGTGATGCATCCATATGATTTCCTTTAAGTCCGGAACGCATCCACTCCAAGGTGTCATCACTCTCACGTCATGTGAGAGCCCACCCTACATCAAAAATAATAGGGGGGTGGTCTTTGGTACCCATATCTTCTTGGGTCCATGGGGGTTAGTACCTTCTCTAACCCAAACAAAATTCTTTGCTAAATAGGAGTATGTAATCTATCATAACAAAATTTAGCAAGGTGGCCCTTACGTCCACAATGTGTACATGAGTACACATGAGCATACATGTGTTGATGGTGTCCGTGAGGAGCATGTGTATGCCGTGGAGGGTGTGCATGCCTAGAAGTTGGAACTTGTTTCTTTCGAACCAAGGTTTCCAATCGTGAGTGGTTCATGGCACATTGGCTCATAGTGGAGCCCAAACCATCCATTTTCTTCTTCTAACAAATTTATATCATTTTCGAGCATAGAAGAAGTGGAACATGCAATGGGTGATTTAGGTGGAACTACCCTAGCATGGCAAACATGAGAATCAATCTTATTTTGCAAAACAATATTTTTCTCTAAGCAACATTTAAATCATTGGAAATAGAATGATTTTGTTTTTCAAAACAACATTCTCTTTTAAAACAAAATCAACTCTAGAAGACAAGTTTTCATTTTTCTTTTAAATAGCATGGCAATCATTTTTAGACTTTAAAAATTCATTTTCTTTAAGTGCAAGTTCCAATTGAGATCTCAATGAATCCCTTTCATTATAGACCTCAACCTTCTCTTGCAAAACATTGTCAAGTCTAGCATGCAAACACTTATTTTCTTTTTCAATTTCTAGACTTTTCTTTTTTTAAAATCTTATATTTTTCAATTAACTTTTCACATACTATTGAAAGTTCTTCATTTAGAGCATGGGGATCAACAATATCATTACTAGAAGAACTAGCATCATCATCACTATCTAAGTGGGGTTCCGAATGTACCTCAAGGGAGTCATTCCTTTGGACCATATAGCATTATTGTGGCTCGGATTCTCCACTAGATTCCTCTTCTTGTTAGATTTGGACTTGAAGCTTGGAGGTGTTGGTGGTTGTTGTCAACTTGTTCCACACTGCAAAAGCGGAATCAAGATTAGACACGTAAAAGATATTCTTTAGGTAAAGTGCTTCTAATGGCCTCTAGGGCTTGTGCATTGGCCCCTATATGATTGCAATCACCAAGATAATATCTCTTGGTGGCGGCAAGAAAGACATGCAAACCTAGGGTTTTAGGTACATGGACATCCTATACTTCCAAATATCAATGTTGGAAGGATCATAGCTAGGTGGGGTCATGAAGTCCATGGTATAAACTAGATGTGTGCAAACAAGCAAATGCAAATGAGATTAGCAAGCAAATGGATCTCACTCCTAGGATGTTAAGCCTAAGTATCAGGAGCACTAGCTCTGATACCAATTGTAAAACACCTAGAGGGGGGTGAATAGGTGTAAGTGCTAATCTAATAAACTAAATGCAAACTAAGTGCGCTAAATGCGGAAGCTAATGCAAATCTTGCAACACACTTAAAACAATCCAACAAGTGTAGCCGAATTCCCCTGCGAGGCTCTGGACTAACTCCTCTTGATTCCCCTAGATATGGGTTGAGGCGCTATGTGAAGCTCTTGTTGGATGAGTATAGGTGATGCACAAACACACAAGCAATTCAAGCAATGTGCACACACAATCAAGCCAAGCAATCAAGGATATAGCAATATGAACTAATGCAAGGCAATAAGAAATATGCTCAACACAAGCAAGTATGATATGAGATGAAGTATGATGCTTTGCACAAAGTAAATGAGAGAGAGTTAGAGAGACAATGGGAGCAATCGCAAACACCAAGATTTGTTTCGAGGTTCGAGCACCTTGCTCTACATCCCCGCCTACACCACCGTGTAGGATTTCCACTAGTATAACACTCCCTGCTGAAATATCATCTTTGACTGATTGGGAGTATCAGTCTTTGACTGATCGGGAGTAGAATCAAACTCAATTCCACTTGGGGTACAAGATACTCCTTTGAGGAAGGAGAAATAATTAAGTGGTATTAATTTGAATGACCAGAGGTTTAATGTTAATATAGTCATAACGAGTACTTATTTGATCAGAGGTGAGGTGTTATTTTGATCAAGGATAGTACTTTTTTAAGAATTTTTCATTAACTGGCATCATGAGTATGTCGCCATCTGGAGTTGCTAGGCGGTAGGTCCCATTTGGTAGTAAACTGTTTCTATCAAGAACGACCCTTCCCATTTGGGTTGAAATTTGCCTTTGGTTTTGTGTGTCATGACCATAGGTCTTCTGACAGCTAAAACCAAGTCTACTTTCTAGAATACCCATACTTAACCTTCTTATTGAAGGCTTTCGAGATCCGAGCTTGGTACAACTCAATGCGTTATTGAGCTTGTAGTCGTTTCTCGTCTAGGGCTTTGAGTTCTTGAAGGCGTAACCTATGATTGTCTTCCTTAGACATTTTGGTTGCTAAAGCGACTTGTAGTGACGACATCTAGATCTTTAGAGGTATGACTGCTTCATACCCGTATATCAGAGAAAAAGGCGTGTTACATGTTGGGGTTCGGACCATAGTTCGGTAGGCCCACAGATATTCACTAAGCTTCTCATTCCAATCTCGTTTGCTTGATGAAACAAATTTCTTGAGTAGTTTAATAATTATCTTATTGAATGCTTCCCCTGAACCATTGGCAGCAGGGTTATAAGCGGTTGAAGCCACATTCTGAATTTGGTAATTTTATAGAACTGATAGAATACTTGGCTTGCAAAATCGGGATCGTTGTCATGAATAATCCGCCTGGGGACGCCAAATTGATGGATGACATAGTGTTTTATGAAGTTATCACGTCAGAAGTTTTAACTTCAATAAGTGGTATAGCTTCTGCCCACTTTGAAAAGTAGTTGGTTATCGCTAAGATAAACCGACGACCTTTGGATGAAGGCGAGCTGATGGTCCTATGACATCGATTCCCCAAGCCTCGAATGGCCACGAAGTAACAGTTGGGTGAAGTAGCTCCAGAGGTTGGTGTATGAAGTTTGCATGGATTTGATAGGCTTTACACCTTTTTGCTTATTTGATTGCATTAGCTATCATGGTTGTCCAATAATAACCGAGTCTGTGCAATCGATCCTTGAGTTTCGGACCTTATTGATGAGCCCCGCATATACCATCGTGTGCCTCTTTAAGTATTTCTTGTGCTTCAGAGTTGGATAGGCAACGGAGCAGGATACCGTCATATGAGCAGCAGTAGAGTGCCTTTACTACCGGATCATAGTAAAAGCGGAGAGACCTTTGTCGGATAGAAGCTGCTTCCTTAAGGTCATCCGATAATATGTCATGGAAGGCATAGTGAATGATAGAAAACCGCCAATCTTTAGGCTCGAAGCCTGTTGATATTGCATGAACTTCATTAGTTTTCAAAGCATACTTCGGGCAGAAGAGGCGTCAAGCAGCCACCGTAAGATGGTAAGTTGCGTCAATGGGTAAGGTTAATGTAGCTGCCATTGCAGCCAAAGTATCTGCCTTAGTATTTTAGAGACGGGATACATGACCGATATAAAAACCATCAAATGAATTGGCTATTTCGATGACTGCATGGTGATAAGGTACCAAGTCCTCGTGCCGAACCTCGTATTCTCCTTTGACCTGTTTGACGATCAGTTTTAAATCGCCATAAGCTTCAACGTATCGTACCCCCATTTCATGAGCAAGCTAGAGACCGATAAGTAGGGCATTATATTTTTCTTCAATGTTAGAACAAGGAGTTGTCAATGAAAATGCCCAAGGAAGGACGTGATTTTATGGTGAGACAAATACTACCCCCACACCAACAATTATCTTACCTTTGGGGCTGTTCTTGATGCTCCATCAAAAATATCTTCCATACTTCATCCTCTGAGGTCATATTGAATTTAAAAATCACATCTAGAATACCTTCATGAAGCTTTGAATTCTCTGAAATCGGATGAGCTGCCAGAAAATCTGCAAGGGCCTGACCCTTGATTGTTTTTTGTGGGACAAAGAACAAGTCGTATTAAGACGAGAGGATGGGTCACTTAGCTAACCTTGAATTCAGTGATCCTGATTTTGTCATGAGGATACGCAGGGGATTAACTCTGAAAATGACATGTATGTTTTGACCAACTAAGTAATGTCGCGTCTTTTGAACGGGGAGACAAGAGCTAAACATTCCTTCTCAATAGGATTATAGCGGACTCGGCTCCTGTAAGAGTCCTGCTCAGATAGTAAATGGCTTGTTTATGGCCTTCGTCATTTTTTTGGGCTAGAAGAGCACCTAAAGAATGGTCCATAGCTCTTACATAGAGAAAAATGATTTTACTGATGAGGGGCCACCAGGACTGGAGGCTTGGTGAGGTACTCTTTAATATCTTTGAAAGCCTCCGACAGCTTTATCCCACACAAAAGAGACGCTTTTTTTCATAAGCCGGGTGAATGATTGACAATGACCCGAGAGATTTGCAATGAATCTTTGGATATAGGCCAACATACCTTGCAGACCCCTAAGTTCCTTGAGATTATTAGGTGGTTGCATGCTCTGAATAGCTTTGACCTTGTCCGGATCAAGATGGATTCCTTTCGATGTGACAATGAATCTCAAGAACTTGCCCCTTGAAACACCCAGAAAGACTTTGTTGGGTTCATTTTTAGTTGATGGGCCCGCATTATATCGAACACTGTTTGTAAGTCACGAAGATGATCATTTTTTCGCGACTTTTTACAGCAATTTCGTCGACATAACACTCCATCATTTTTTAGAGGTGGCTATGAAAAATTGTGCTCCTTGCACGTTAATAGGTTGCTCCAGCATTCTTTAACCCAAAGGGCATAACAATATAACAGTACACTCCCAACAGTGTCCGGAATGATGTATGCTTTCTGTCTTCTGGGTACATCTGATTTGGTTTGTATCCTGAGAAGTCATCTATAAAGACACATTCTCTCAAAGTCACAGGTGTTGTCAATCATGACGTTAGTGATGGGCAGTGAGAATTCGTCTTTAGGGCAGGCTGCATTAAGATCGCGGTAGTCTATACAGACTCGAACTTTTCATTCTTTTTAAGAATGGGGACTATGTTAGCAACCCGGTCTGGGTGCTACTCTTCACAAATGAAACCACATTCAATGATTTTATAGGCCTCAGTTTCAATGGCTTTCATGATGACAGGATAAAATCGCCTTTGCTGTTATTTTACCGACTTGACGTCAGGCTTAATTTAAATTGATGCATGGCTATTTGCAGATCAAGACCAGGCATATCTTCATAATTTCATGCAAAGTGATTAGTCTATAATTCTACATTATTATATTGCATTCTCTACCGATTTATGAATAAATGTCGGTCTAAACTGTGTTTTGGTCTCTCTTGCAGATAATCAAGACAAGAAGGCCAAAGGAGTAATAAGAGCTTAATTAACCCATTTTTGGGTAAGTAATCTGATTTCTTGTAGACCAAGCAAGGGAGCTTCAGAAGATGCACTGAACCTGGACCCTTGCGCACGTCAGATGAATATCCGGGTAAAAATATTAGAATCTGAATATACCAAGAAGGTTCTCGAAGCCAGGAGAAGATCCTCACCAAAATCAGGGATTTAATTCCCTAATTTTACAGCGAAAACGCGACAAATGCCGCGTTTTCGCAGCAATGTGGTGGGCCCACGCGTCGATCTTCAATGCGTGGGCTCGTCTCGTCTTCTAGAATCCTCCTTTGCCCTATAAATACCTCTGCAGAGGCTCAAAACGCAAGCAGATTTGAATTTTAGGCTAGGTTTTCTATCTTTTAGTGTAGGGTAGTGTAGGTGTTCTACTTCTTTCTTTTGTATTTTCATTTCTTTTTAGATCTTGTAGTAGGGCTGAGAGATTCAGAGAGAGTAGAGAGATATTGATGTAATAGATGGTGACAATCTATGTAAAGGTGTCTCCTTTCTTCTCCAATGTAATCTTCTCCATCTTCTATATGATGCTTATCTAACTTTTCTTCTCATGACAATCTAAGTACAAACTACTAACCATCTAACTACTTACTTGATAATCCACATGAATCTAATAGCCTCTACAAGGCCTTGCTCTTGCAAGAGTCAATGATGGCTCATGATGATGGATTCTAACATTCTAGCATTTCTAACATCTAACTCACTAACTTGCTAACTTACAATGTCTTCTTTATTTCATGCTCACCTCTAACTGGTTTTGATGATTTACAGTATCTTGCAACTTGTTGTGTGTATGGATGTGTTATTGAATGTAGAAGAATAATCTTATGAGCCATGCTCTGTATCATCTCTTGAAGGCAAAGATTAGTGTTGGCCAAGGATCCATGTGAGACAACTATCACTAAGAGCTTAGCATGGTTAGTGAAGCAATTAGTAGTTTAGTAGCCATGAGTTTTCTTTTATAGTTCTTTTCCTTCTTGTTACTTTGTATTAAAACCGATTTCAAAACCCTTTTTATCATTTTGTTTTAACCAACTTCTTAGTTCATCTTTGTTCAATCTTCTTTTTGTTTTCAAACTACTTCTCTTTTGTTTTTACATCGCCGTCTTCATTGCCTTCTCTATCTACCACTTTTTGATTTCTTTCTTTTTCTTTTTTCCCATTCTGTAACAAAGAAGAACTTGTTAACATAACATGTGAAGATAAACTGTTAATGCTTCTATCGCCTCCCGTCCCGGTGGATTCGACTTGTTGAGTCAATGCTATAACGGAAGTATCGAGGGAACATTAGCACATACAAGCTTTTCATTGATTCCATAAAACACACATTTTCGAGTGCTCGTTCCACTCCGATCGCATAGACATCGATAGACTCCTGTATAAGAGCTATCAGTTCCTCTCTTTCTGTAAATGATAAACTTTACTTATAGAGATGGGTTTGGGGTGATCTTGTCTACCCACATCAACTGAATTACTTTATCGTCAGTAGGTTGTTAACGTTGTTCAAATCGCTTCTCTCCCACTGGAGAATGAGTTGCTGGGACTATGGCTCAGTGTCAAACTTTTCGATAGCCTCCTCTTGCTCCAATTGATCGATTGAAGTTATATTAACGAAGAGGTTTTTGAAGACCACCCCCACACTGACATCTGATTCCCACTCAGATGAACTAGAGGAATGTGATGAGAGAGATTCGTCTCCTTCAGACTGAGACAGAGCGGGAGGTGTAATATATCCCAACCCCCTACATGTTTTATCGTAATAATCTGCTGGCTTCCCTTTCGGTGCGAAGGTTCGTAGAAGACCACGTCGTCCCCTTTCAAAGTTCAAGTCATTCCCGCGCTGTAGATTATATCCCATTCTTCTCATCATATAGTGCGCTGATCGTGCATAATGAAAAAGTTGCGAGGGCTCTGAGTCTGAATCTGAGTCTATAATTGCAGATATTCGGGGTTGAACCCTGCCGAATACCATCGGTGATTGATTCCTCTTGGATTGGAGGGACCACAAGACAGATCCTTCACCGTTCTCTACAGACGTACTTGTCACGCTTAACATGGACAAGGGCATGTGTAGGGAGGTATCGTCTGCAGATTTAAACAAATCAACATTCACAGGATAATCAAAAGTAACATTCTCATTGATCACCCGTTCGCCATTATCCTCAATGAGATTGTTACATTCAGGATTGTTAAAATATGCTACAATTGGTTTGAAAGTAAAAGTAGCTGGACTGTCTTCTCTGGCTCTAAATCTGCGTCATTGTCACTATCATCATCTTCAAGCAACGATTCTTTTGCTACTTTGTTAGCTTCCTGGTAGAGGAGAGCATCAGTAAAGTAGTTTTCAATTCCCTTGAACGACTGCTTTTCAGCAAATACCGTTCGCATTGTTGCATTATAAACCACATACTTGAAGCATTGATGTAGAGTGAAAGAAACGATCTAGTTAGCGTGAATCCAATGTCGCCCAAGTAGTAGATTGTATGACGTGTCAGCATCGATGACGTAACACGTTACTTCTAATTTTAGATCCCCAATTTGACGCGAAGCCGAATCTTTTTCAGTGGATGACAATTTCCTGCATTGAAGCCATTATCATAGTTGTCATTGTTAATAATCTATTCAGCGGTATCCCAAGAAAGTTGATGAGCCTTTTAGGAATGATGCTGAGTGCAGACCGTGGATCAACCTGTACCTCTCAATGCATGTCAGCCTATGTATCCAGTAATAATACAAGGCTCGATCATATTATTGTCTTTGAGGAGCATGTCCTCAGCAGTGAAGGTGATGGGAGGCATTTTTGGCTGTATATGATGACATTCAGGGCGCAAGGGTTTGACTATCATCTTCAGAGGCCTCCGGAATATGTATCAGAAATAATTCTGAACTTAGCTAGCGCGCCCTTGTAGGCTGTCTAAAAAATCACTAAAAGACAAGCCATTAAAAAATAGAATTCCAAGTTCTAGACACAAAGTTAACTTTGGCCGCGTCTCAGCATCAAGGCGCGAGGCTCGACAGCCGCGTCTCAGCAGCTCCAAGGCGCGAGGGTCGAAACCCGCGTCTCATCAGCACCAAGGCACGAGGGTCGAAACCGCGTCTCATCAGCACCAAGGCGCGAGGGTCGAAACCCGCGTCTCATCAGCACCAAGGCGCGTGGGTCGAAACCGCGTCTCAGCAGCTCCAAGGCGCGAGGGTCGAAACCCGCGTCTCATCAGCACCAAGGCGCGTGGGTCGAAACCCGCGTCTCAGCAGCTCCAAGGCGCGAGGGTCGAAACCCGCGTCTCATCAGCACCAAGGCGCGTGGTCAAAACCCGCGTCTCAGCAGCTCCAGGCGCGTGGGTTGACACCCGCATCTCAGTTGTAACCGGTCCCGGTTTCGGGGCCAATCACGGCCCACATAACGGAAAAGTTAGCACCCATTATGAGTATTTTTAGGAGGCACGTACGCCCCTGAAACCCCTATAAATAGCCCCGTCGCTATGAAGAAGGGGTCGGATGATTTTTTGGGAGAAAAGAGCTCTGAGAGAAAGGAGAAGAGTTCAACCCTTCAGAGAACTTGCTGTGTTCAAGTTAGCCTTTGCCGACAATCTCTTTGAGAGTTTTGGTCGACAGAGCTGTGTTACTCCGTCAACCACCCGAAGAGAAAGCCCTGGAGGATCTCAACGTTCACCGGTCAACGGAGAACAAGATTCACTCTCCACCGCCACTTGAAGAACCCAGCCTTAAACAAAGGGAGGATTCAAGACTCAGCATCCTCCCTCCCTTGTAATCGAAGACTGATCTGTTATAATTTTCTATCCAATCAAAAGAATTTTACAATCGAATCCTCCTTTTCCGACGCATACAAGAGATGGCGACTCCGCTGGGGACTACATTTGTCACTGACGAACAAATCGTGGCGCAAGGTGACGTCCTTTATAAGGGGAAGATGGTCGAATCGCTTGTCGTCGAGTTCGACCAGGCAAAGTATGAAGAGTTTTCTCTCTTCCTCTTCCGCTCCAAGAGCCCAAAGACCCGCGTCTGTCAGAGGGTCTCTACGGGGACTTGCCCCGAAACCCGCTCTGAGACTCTCTCAGGCGCGGCTGCTGTGAAGGGTGTCGCGGCTAACCGCGCCAAGTGTGACACACGCACTAACGTCTCTCAGAGACCGCGTGACCTCAGGCGCAGCTACTGAAAAGGTGTCGCGGCCAACCGCCTATACGAGAATCACGCGCCAACGTCTCTCAGGAGACCCGCGTGGTCAAGCCCTCTGGTGTCCAGCCAGTTCACCCTCTCCCTCAGCACCAAGTCGTCGTTGGTTTCTCTCCACCTCCACGATGCAACCGAAACGCTGAGCGTCGACAGAGGAGGCGTGTGCGCGTCAACTGCAAGTTGGAACTTCTGATTGTCCAACTGAGGCAGGACGAAAAGTTCAATCCGGTGCCTTGGCCGCGCCACGTCCAGCACGTGAAGTCCGCGTTTGGCGGCCCAAACGTGAGACTCCCCAAATTAGGTCCTTCTGAAGTCCAACTCACCAACGCCAAGGCGAAGCCTGCGCGCCTCGTCAAGTGCAAGAGGCACGCGCCCTTAGGCGTGGGGCCCAGCAGCCCACTCACTCTCAAACGTTCCTGCCCTGACGCACCAAGCAGCAACGCGACAGCCACGTCTCTTCTCAACAGAGACGCCAGGCACGCGTCCTAAAGCTGCGACGCGAGAACCGCGTCTCTGAATCCTGCGTCCAAGCTGTACAGCGCAAGGATGCCTCCCCCCCTCGAAGTTGCGAGGCTAATCTCTTCGATCCTCTTCCCATGGATCTAAGAGATTTACTTGACAAAGAAAAGAAGTGCTAATCAAACCACTTCATCATGTTGCTGCCAACAGCTCATCTCCATGCTCTCTGAGTGCCGTTGCGGTTCAGGCGTGAACCAGCGTCCTTAGTTAGACAGCTGACCCTGATTCCCCCATCAGCCAAAAGAAGACGCTCTTACAGGCGGAGGATCTTCTCTGACCTGAGTATCCAGAGCTCACTGCTAACATGGCGAGCAGGAGCAGGGGAAAACAGCCCTGTAGTCAGCTCCGACGAGTCTGACTCTGAACCGGAAGGAGTGTACCGACACACTTGCACCCGGACCGGGGCCATTCCCCTAATAACTACAATGCCCTTGCCCGGGGCATTGAGATTAATGACTCGCACTCTGCTATTGCAGAGTCGCAGGCCTCAAACTCTTCTATAGAAAAGAGGCCTTCACATACATGACGAGCACTCCTGAGGAGACCGCTAAGCGCTTGGAGCTGCAAGCCCAGGTCCAGAAGGAACAACTCGAGATGATTCGTGCTCAGCAAGAATCCATCGACTCTCTCAAGCAGATGCTCGCACAGTTGCTCGAAGACAGGAGGAAATCTCCCCCTAGAAAGTCTAAGGGCAAACGAAAAGAGGGAGAAGCTCATCTTCCGAACACTCTGAAAAGAAAGAGCAACCCACTCTGGTTCGTCTAAATCCTCGTCGCAGGAAAAGAACGATCATGACCAGGGAAAGGTTCATTCTAAAGAATGAATCAGTTGGAGCAGCGCCTTGAAGCCCTTACCAATCGAAAAGGTCTCTAAGAAGCAGGAGTGGTCCGCCCATATCCAGCCGAATGGGACCATGGTTCCATACCCGCCCAAGTTCAAGGCTCCAACCCTCCAAGCATTTGATGGGAAAGGGTTCACCGAACCAACACATCTACTATTTCAAGTCCCAAACTGGGAATGTGGTAGATAATTACGCCATCCTGGTGCGTTTTTCATCGGCACCCTAAAAGGGCTGGCCTTTGAATGGTTCATGAAGCTCCCAGAAGGTTCCATCAAGAACTGGGTGATTTTGAGAAGCTTTTCTTAACACGCTTCTTTGAAGATGACTCGGAGGTCAACATGCCTACCCTTTAGCCACCAAGCAGCGAAAGGGAGAGTCCGTTAGTCTTTCGTGGAAAGATTTCGGAACGTGGCACTCCGATGTCCGAGCGGTATGACCCAGGTTACCCTGGTGGAAACATGCCGCCACAATCTCCAAACCTCACTCCTTGCTCAAATAGGAGTTGCTGAAAGCCGCACCTGGAAACAATTATCCAACAAGGTGACAGGCTGAGGAGATTGTCGCCCCTTCAGAGCGGAAGAAAACAAACCCAGGCCTGAAAGGTCAACGAGGCGTGCGCCAGACACATCCCTCCAAGTTAAAAGGAAGATAACTTGGCAGCAGAGATCAAGTCCCCTGTCAAACCTCAACCGGTCAAGGGAAGTGGCTCTTCAAGCCAACCACGGGCCAACAAGCAGTATTCCTTCAAGGATGAACATGTCGACTCGCTCTTCAAATTACTCAACAAGAGCATCGACTAAAGCTTCCTGAAGCTAGGCGCCCCGAGGAAGTCGGTAAAACCGACAATCCCAGCTACTGCATGTACTACGGGATGTTGGACACCTACCAAGAGCTGTTATGTCTTCAAGGACATCCTTCAGGCCCTGATCGACGCGGAGGTATTGAAACTCCGACCAGAGCAGAAGAAGGTGACGGCTAATATGACGTCAGTTCTCCAGTTTGGGAGACAACCCCCAATACCCTCTGGAGTAGTCCCTATCCCAAGAGGAGAGCTGAGAATGGTTAACACAGACCCTCACCAGCAGCAGAAAAGGGCTTGGTACCTGTTCCCACACCTCGGGGAGAGTCATGTGGGTTCATCCGACCTTATTGATGGCCAGCAATGGACTACTGTAACCATCAGGAAGTCCAAAAGCAAAGCAAAGGCTTCATCCTGCAACGTGGTGTGTGCCTCTTCTCGAGAAGCGGAAACTGATATTCCCTCTCTAACCGACTCAGAAGAGGAGACAATAGTTCTGGCCGCAGAACCCAGTCAGCTGGTGGCAGAAACTCGTTCGGGGCAGCCATATTTGAAAAAGTATGGCGAAGTGGCGGTAATTCCATCCAAGACTCGCTGGCAGAGCCAGCCAAGCCTTCCACGAAGCAACCCGGGGAGAAACAGAAAGAACTTCGATTTTCTCGAGTTCTTTCGAAGGACTTAGCGGAAGGATCCATAGCACCTTACCGCTTTGATGTCCTGGCTCAACTAGCCACATCCAGCGCGCGATTAACGCTTTATGAGCTTCTTAGACTATCAAAGTCGACCAGAGAAGCTCTACAAGAAGCTCTGGCTAATGCTGAAGTCTTCATGACCCAGCTACCAAGGAGGAAGATGTAGAGGATTGCCTCCACACGCCTCCCAAAATATTCCCCCGCATCACCTTCACGGCAGATGATATGCAAGTCAAAGGGAGCATGATCGACCCCTTTACTTCGCAGGGTATATTGGATCATCTGAGGTGAACCGCATTCAGGTAGATCCCGGGTCTGCATTGAGCATTATGCCTCGCAGGGTCATGCAACATCTCGGGATCCTACTCACTGTTTGAGCCTACTCAGACGACCATTTATGGGTTTCAATGCCAATAGTACCCGTCCATAAGGAAGGTCAAGCTCAAATGCCAGATTGGAGACCTAAGGTCAGAGGTGACATGCTACGTCATAGATGCTGACACCTCCTACAACTTGCTGCTGGGACGACCGTGGATTCATCGCAATTCTATCGTTCCCTTTACCCTCCACCAGGTCATGAAATACATTGACGGGAGTGGAAAGGTGCGAATGTTGATTGCCGAAAGGCATCCGTTCAAGGGAGTCGATAATTATTTCACAGATTCCCTCCTGTACCAAGACTCTGAGGAAACAGATGAAATCCCGCAACCAGAGGAACCAGACTCTGGCAATGAAGCCGACACCGAGTTGGAGGAGGATGAGTGTGTGTGGGAGCTAGATCCACCTGTAACGGGCATTAATAGGCCCGATGTTGATAATACCTCCGCCGATGATGTAGGCGAATGGTATATTAATGAAGATTTAGATCTGGCGTATTTTTCTGTGTTTGCTTCTGATTCAGTGCCGTCAGACACTAGTACCGACGTGGATGACGATCTCTGGTCGGCAATGGATGCTTTGACATCGTTGCATGTACCAGTAAAATCGTCCTTCGAAACATGTCGAAATGTCGGCGATGCGCAACAATCAATATTCATGGTTCCAGCGAGAAGGAAGGGCCAAAGACCAATTCTTTTCAGACGAATTGAATCCGAACCAATGACTCATGAAGAATCAGAAAGCGAGCAGGAATCCCCTCAGTTCGATCATTATGAGCCAAGGCACTCAGAATGATGAAAAACATGGGGTATGACCTAACCAGCAGACTCGAGTTGAACTTCGGCAAAGGAAGGAGAACGCTACTTCGATCCTTTGTGTCGAAAGGGAAAGCACCAGATTATTATCATCAGACTCGTAGGGGGTTGGGCTATGTGTCAACTCCGATCCCATCAGCCTCTGACTCTGAAGAGACATGGGGCCATGATTACTCATCAGGCACGTCCTCGTGGGAGTCAGATGCTAGTGTCGGCAACATCTTCAAAGAACTTTCAGTGAACATGGTTTCAACAAGCCACCTGGAAGACGGAGATGAAGAAATGATCCAATCCGATACAGATCCTTGGATCAAACATTTAAATACTCTTTGGGATACCCGCTTTGAACAGCGAGAGCCACCCACAGAAGACAAGGTTGTTCAGATCAATCTAGGAGATGAGGCTAACCCTAAGCCCATCTTCATAAGCGACGGCCTGTCACCGTCGGAGAAAAAGGATCTAATATCTCTTGTTCAAGAGTATAAAGATGTCTTCGCTTGGAATTACGAAGACATGCCTGGACTTGATCCTCAAGTGGCTATGCACCGCCTCAACATCAATCCGGACGTAAAGCCTGTCAAACAACAACAGCGACGGTTCCGTTCAGAAATAATGGAGGCAATTCAATCAGAAGTCAGAAAGCTTATAAACTCTAGTTTCATCAGGGAAGAACAGCATCCCGACTGGGTAGCCAACATCGTTCCCGTTGCCAAGAAGAACGGAAAGATCCGAATCTGCATCGATTTTCATGATCTGAACGAGGCCTGTCCCAAGGACGAATTCCCACTGCCAATCACAGATGTCATGATTGACAATACATGTGGATTCAAACGAATGTCCTTCATGGACGGATTCTCAGGATATAATCAAATCAAAATGTATCCTGATGACGAAAAGCACACCTCCTTTAGAACACCACTAGGGGTCTACTGCTACACCGTCATGCCCTTCGGATTGAAGAATGCAGGGGCCACATATCAAAGGGCCATGAATGCCATTTTCCATCAGCAAATGTGCAAAACAGTGGAATGCTATGTTGATGACATTACGGTAAAAAGTCGACCTAAAGGTGATCATATCACTGATCTAAAGGCTGTCTTCGACATCATGCGGGCCCATCAGTTGAAGATGAACCCTACCAAATCCTTCCTGGGGGTGGCCAGCGGCAAGTTCCTAGGGTTTCTAGTGACTTCCACAGGAATTCATTTAGATCCGGAAAAGATTCGCGCTATCCAGGAGATGCAACCCCCGAAGAATCTCAAGGAACTCAGGGGATTGCAAGGACGATTGGCATACATCCACAGGTTTATCTCAAATCTCTCTGGAAGATGCCAACCCTTCGCTAAGCTAATGAAGAAGGGTGTTTCGTTCATTTGGGACGACGCTTGCCAACAAGCATTTGAGGAAATCAAGCGATACCTCACACAACCACCAGTCCTTGCAGCTCCGATCTCCGGAAAACCTTTCCTGGTATACGTCCGAGTAATGGATCATTCTTTGGGAGCTCTACTAGCTCAGAATGATGATCAAGGACGAGAACAAGCGATCTACTATCTGAGTAGAACAATGATCGGAGCGAACATCAGTACAACCCGATCGAGAAGGAATGTTTGGCACTGGTGTTCGCCATTTAGAAAATGCGACACTATCTGGCAGGCCAAAGCATAAATGCCATATCAAAAGTCAACCCTTGAGGTTACTCATGACAAAGCCTTCATCGCTAAATGGCCGACTGGCAAAATGGGTCATATTGTTATCTCAATATGAAATGCACTTTTTACCACAGAAGGCCATTAAAGGACAAGCGGTGGCGGATTTTCTGGCTGAGCATCCAGAGCCGAGGGCAACCAAACTTTACGACGATCTCCCAGACGTGGTCGCTGAAGCCTGCCAGACCCAGACATCCTTTGAAAGACAGGTGTGGCAACTTTTCTTTGATGGTGCATCAAGAACAAGCCCAAAAGGACACATAGTCCCAGGAGTAGGAGTAGTACTCGTCTCCCCGCAGAACTATATGATTCCTCGAGCTGTCTCATTAACTGAGTCGTGTTCCAACAATATGGCGGAGTACAATGCTCTTTTGATTGGGATGCAACTCGCCGATGAGATTGGCATTAAAAATCTCGAGGCATATGGTGATTCCAAACTCATCGTCAACCAAGTTCGCGGGGAGTACGAAGTCAGACATGAAGACCTAGTACCCTATTACATTGCAACCGTCCACATGGCTAAGAAGTTTACAAACTTCTACATCGACCATGTACCGCGCAGGCAAAATGCGCATGCAGATGCATTGGCATCCCTCGCTGCCTCTTTAGCTCTTCCGGCTGGAACAGTGGAGAAGATATTCGTCCACAGCCACGACCTGTATTGCCCGAGAATTGCTCCTGAGGATTACCAGGAGCCAATAGGAGATTCTCAAAGCAAAGAAGCACTGGAATTGTCAACCGGTCCAGAGCCTAGAGACTGGCGATTCCCCTACATCGATTATGTCCTGTATGGCATCTTGCCTGAGGACACCAAGGAAGCGGCTGCCATTCGAAGGAAAGCCCCCAAATTCTACTATAATGCGATTACACGAACACTGTATCGTCGATCACATGACGGGATCCTGCTTCGCTGCCTTTCACAAAAGAGGCACAGGAGGTATTGAAAGAAGCCCATGACGGCATGTGTGGAGCCCATCAACCTGGCCCAAAACTTGCATACCGACTCCAAAGGTTGGATATTATTGGCCCAAGATGATCGCTGACGCCATCACCTATGCCAAAAGATGTCACGCCTGCCAAGTACATGGCGATTTCATCCATCAAGCACCAGGGTACCTTCACTCTACAACCTCTACCTGGCCATTTGAAATGTGGGGAATGGATGTGGTTGGCCCTATCAGCCCACCATCATCAAAAGGGCATCGGTTTATTTTGGCAATAACCGATTACTTCTCCAAATGGGCTGAGGTCGTTCCTTTGAGGGAGGTGAAGTCATCTGATGTGATCAAATTCGTGAAACATCACGTCATTTACCGTTTTGGGGTACCTCGGTGAATTGTCCACGACAACGGACCTCAGTTCATCAGCCAGACTTTCCAGAAATTCTGCGCCAAGTTCAGAATCCAAAGTGTGTCCTCAACGGCATACTACCCCGCCGCTAATGGTCTCGCAGAAGCTTTCAACAAGACCATTGGCAAGCTTCTCAAGAAATTCGTCTCGAAAAGTCAACGTAACTAGGACGACAAACTGGGTGAATGCTTATGGGCTTATCGCACAACTGTCTGAACCCCAACCAAAGCTACACCATTTTCTTTAGTATACGGGTGTGAAGCCGTGCTTCCACTCGAAATCCAAATTCCATCTCTACGCGTCGCCCTGACAGCGGAGATGACAATAGAGGAGAAGCATAGACAGCGACTCCAGGAATTGGAGGCCTTAGACGGTAAGCATCTGCAGGCCCAACAGCAAATCGAGCTTTACCAAGCTCGAATTACCAGAGCCTTCAACAAGAAAGTTAAAATGAGAACTTTCAAGAAAGGCGATCTTGTCTTAGCCGTCAGAAGACCCATGGTAATGACGCACAAGACAAAAGGAAAATTCCAGCCCAAATGGGAAGGGCCATTTGTAGTAGAGTCAATCTACTCAAATGGGTCATATCGTCTCATAACGTCAAATGGCGATACACTCATGATGCCGATCAATGGCAGATTCTTAAAGAAATACTATCCTTAGATAGTGTTCCCCCTCCGATCAAGTTAAAAGTACACCTCTGATCAAAATAGGAAGAGCTTCTTCATTAACATCCGACGCCCCGACGGCTAAGGATAGAGGAAAATGTTGGCTTCTAAGCCCAACATAAATCTTCGACAACTCATCATGCTGAGGGGAATGGCATGGCTAGCCCAACTCAAACGGTAGTTGGTAAAGGCATATCAAACCCGTTGACAGCTGAGGATTTGCTAAAAATCCTAAGGACATGTTCCCGTTTGATCCGACGCCTCCAACGGCTAAGGATAGAGGAAAATGTTGGCTTCTAAGCCCAACATAAGTCTTCGACAACTCATCATGCTGAGGGGAATAGCATGGCTAGCCCAACTCAAATGGTAGTTGGTAAAGGCACCTCAAATCCGTTGACAGCTGAGGGTTTGCTAAAAATCCTAAGTGGACTTGACTCCACTCTCCCCTCCAAAATCCCTTACCAATTCTCATCCACAGAATGGTAGGTCTATGAAATACAGTCGTTGCCAAGTTAACACTATACCTCTGGCACTTCAAACTCCACTTGCCAATTCTCGTTATTAGAATGGCAAGTCTTCAAAATTGCTCATATCGCAAATCCAAATTTGCCAAGTGAATACTATACCTCTGGCACTTCAAACTCCACTTGCCAATTCTCATTAATAGAATGGCAAGTCTTCAAAATTTCTCATACGCAAATCCAAATTTGTCAAGTTAACACTATACCTCTGACATTTTTTTTAAACTCCACTTGCCAATTCTCATCAATAGAATGATAGGTCCTCAAATTGCTCATATCGCAAATCAATTTCTGTCAAGTTAATACCACACCTCTGACAAATTACTGTTAAGTTAACATTATACTTCTAAACAGTACATCGAGTTTCTGTCAAGTTAACATCACACCTCTGACAGTCAGCTTTTCTTCAGTCTTCCATATCGAAGCTGAAATGAACAATGCTAGGTTTAGCACTACACCTCTAGCATCCAGGTCATCGCCAAGTTCAACAATACACCTATGGCCATGACTTTTCTCGGACTTCCTCGTTGAAGTCGAGATGACTAATGCCAAGTTCAAAATTACACCTCTAGCATTACCCTCATTGTCAAGTTAAACATTACACCTATGACAGTGACACTTTCAGTTTTCCTGGGCGAAAACTGAAATGCTTCTGAGTCAAGTTAATATCACACCTCTGACTCACATCCTTGTCAAGTTAACATTACACTTCTGACAAGACTTCATTCAACCCGTTAAGTTAATATCACACCTCTAACGGTAAAGACTTTCCTAGACTCCCCGCGAGCCTAGTCTCACTTGTTATTCTCCTCAACAGAATAACAAGTCTACCCAAAAATATTGTTAGGTTAACATTACACCATTAACAGTGTTTTCATCAACTCTCCAGTTGAGCTTAAACCTTTGATAAAAGCTCATCTTCCCTGGGGGTACCAATTCAACCTGTCACTTTCTTTTTATAAAGTGGCAGGCCCACCAAAATTATCTTATTTCTGTCAAGTTAATATCACACCTCTGACAGCATTGTGGGTTCCTGAAATAGGATTTTTCTCCACGAAATTTGACTTGTTAAAATCTTCATCATAGTTTTGACAAGCCAAAGATTCTTTGCTTCTATGCGTCTGACTAAAAAGAACAAGAAGAGTTCAAGACAATGGACGAGGCAAAAAGAAAAGTGTCACTTTTATTTATATCCAACATATGAAAGTGATACAAAACGCTCTCTTATTCAATAAGATTGAGTGTTACAGATAAAGGAGTACAAAGAAGTCTCTCTCTCAGAGGTTGCACTCACTCCTTAAAGCTGCGTTTGATTCCAAGTACAAGATGTTTGGAAGGGCGCCAGAATATGATTGAACATTGTGGCAATGATCAGAAGTTGTTGCACCACGATGCATGATGTAAACATCGAAGAAGTCCCTGGTTGATCGAGAACAATGGTGTTTCTTGAGGTCGAAAGGCAGCAAAGTCTTTTGATTCCACCTGACCATCCGAAGTGGGGGTATGATCCTTCGTTGATGAACATCTCTTCCACCAGAAGGTCATTCAGTAGGCATGGAGTTTCCCTCGATGTCACTTCTGGGGTAAGAGAGGAGGTTTTGAGACCTCACAGGGGATGCTACCCACCACTATATCCACCGCTACCCCCGCCGCCATCCTCACTCTGACCATGCCATGCCAAGAAGCATGACTGGTGCATTGAATCCAAAAAGATCTTGGCGAGGGTCCGGTCCCAATCTCTGAAGACAGGAGTCATGACTTCTTCTCCTGTGGTCGACCATCGACCGAGTTCGCTGGCCGATATATTCTCCCAAGGGCCCAGCGAACATGAAAAAGGATGATCAAGCCTACCTGCAAGAAGCAAACAAAAATTAGAAGATCTGAAGCTTAGTATACTTCAACAAAAAAACTAAGTGACAGACGCAGTTATTGCTGAAATATTTAGACGCAGGAATGACCCGTGCAGTGAACCAAACTTCTGCGGCGGCAGAAACAGACGCGAATCAAAGCTGTGATATACACGAAATTTGAACGCGATCTAGTTCTACATCCATGTCTAAGATGCAAGACGCAAAGAGAATCAGACGCAAAAATTGCCATCTCCCTGCTGGATGAACAGGAGTTGCAAGATTCAGGCCTGAGACCTCCAGTCTGAGTTGAGATTCTCCTAAGTTGACAGCTTCAAGACGCGAGCTCCATATGCAGAGCCTGCGGCCAGGAGTCTAAGTCTACTATACTCGCGTCTAGAGAAGTTTAAGTTAATAGCGCAACTTCCAAAAGAGGAAGGCACCAACTGACTTCAGGAGAAAATCCAGATGATGAATCTCTTTAAGAGAGATCAAAATTCAGACTTAGTTGGACTAAAAATATCATGGCAAATTGGGACGGCGTACCCGCAGAGGCCTCTATTAAGAGTTGAACTCTCTGCATTGAAGCGCGGACATAAAAGGTGCTCAAAGAGATGCTTTCTATTATTGAAATCACTTGACAGTGAATCTTCTGAAGAGACCAAACAGAAGCACGAAAACTCTGGGTCATCTTCATCCATAGAGGCAAGCCCCTGGTAAAGTCCTTGAAGGGAGAAGATGGAGTCTCTCAGAGCACTCGCTGTTAAAAGAGAATAGTCCAAGTATGGGACTGCTAAAGGAAGGGGGTAAGCCCTATTTATAGGCGAGCCATGATGCCCATAATTAATGGCTCACTAATCAGAACCGTCGGCCTTAATGACCGCACGAGTGTCAAAGTCCAATGGAAGGCTGACGCGTGGAACGTCGCTTCGGGAACCGTCGAAGACGCAGATCTCCAACCGCCAGCGCCGGTTTGGCATTAAAAGGCATTAACGCCTAGGCCCAATGAAGAGCCGACGCGTGGATGGTCGCTTCGGGAAACATCGAATGGTGCAAGTCCCCAATCGTCAACAACGATTGGACGTTTAAAGATCCGATAAAGTCTTTATGACAGGCTGCATGTAACGTCTGGGAAATTGCACCAAAACGCAGGCATGAGAGCCGCGTTTAGGAACCCGCGTCCCTTTTCAAAAAAGACGGCGTCCCCCTTATGAAAATTCTCCGCGTCTCTCGGAGTGATTCAAAGCTGCGTCCATCAACAAAAAGGACCCATTCTGGGGGTCTCAGTGGGAAAGCGCATAATAAGAAGAAGCTGCGACCTGAGGCTTGAACCTTCAGCAAAGAGGCCTATCAGATTCACAGGTACCTTGGAGCTGCGTCGACATGGCGAGATGATGATGGATTTGCACCGGGTAAAAGACCCAGCGTCGCGTCCTCTTATATGTCTGCGCCAGTTTTAAGGAGCGTAAGACCACATTTTTGATGCATCCTAATTCCTGCGCCTGGATAAAATTAAGGACTGCGGCCAGTGAGTCACACTCAAAGCTGCGTTTTTCGCGTCAACTTGAACCGCGTCTTCACTGGCAGGTCAAAGTCGCGTTCCTCAGAACCGCGTCTCTCTTTGGAACGATGTTGCGTTTCATCAAACGAACTTAGTTCTACCTAAGTCTGTTATTCACAGTCAGTAAGGGAGCACAACCAAAATCTGTGATTAAGAGGTTGGATTCATCTACAGCGGGGCAATGAAGATGGAAAAAAATTTCAACGACTTTTATTATTCAAATATGATAAAAGTAAATACAAACACTCTTGGTGAATAGAGTGTCCTTTTCTTTACAAAAAGGAAAAGAAGAAGAAGGCTAAAAATCCTGGTTCGCCAAAGAACGGATTTGTTCTCTAAGGCGATGTATCTCATGTTGACGCGCCTTCTCAGCCTCCATGAGAGCCTGGGCCCGTAACTCCTCCTCGGATAAAAAATCTCTTCGTAGCCAGCTGCACTCGTAGAGATTCCAGCTCAGAGGAATTAACAGAGAGATTTTCCTCAACTCGCGCCTTGGCAGCCTCTAATTCCGCTAGCCTCTTTTCGAAATTAGCCAACTTCTGTTCATTGATAGCAATCAAGGCCTCAGCTCTGGCTATGGTAGCTCGAGCATCGAGGATAACCTGCTTCGCGGCCTGCATGACCATCTCGGACTCCTTCGACTCGCCAGTTAGCTTTCGATGGTCAGCCTGGAAACATTGGAGAAGACGGGTCCTTTCAGCTATCCTTTCTTCCATCTCCCTTCGCTCTTGCTCTTGAGCAGCAAGGAGCCTGGTCAGAGTTTCCTGGGCCTCGTATGAGCCAGCATTCTCTAGGATCTAAGCTCTTTCAAGTCATGTCCCAACTGCTCCACCAGCAGCAGACACGCCTTGGCTGGTGAAGGGCCTCCGGCTAAATGATGTTCTCGACCAGATTTCCGAGAAACATCCGGGCGAATTCGAAGGAGCTATTCCCAGATAGGATGAGATCAATACATGAGCGCATGGAGGTAAAGAACTGCTGCACCACTTGACGCGCCAGCTCCCCTATGGTATCACCGCCTGGGAAGAATTCTGCTGAAGTGCTCCCCGATCCTCTTTCCATCACGGGGCGAGGGACGTAAACCGATTCTTCCGGTACAGGAATCAGGCTAACGACAGGTGCGGCAGAAACAGGGGTAACCCCCGGCGCTTCTGGGGCTACTGTATCTGTAGAAACCTCCACGGCGGATGAAGTAACAGCAAGCCCGACCTCTTCAGGTTCCTTGGCCGAGGTTTGAGCTGTACGGCCTTTCGGGGAGGCACTGACTGCCAAATCTTCTACCTGAGCTTCCTCGGTGCTCTCTGCAAATTACCAGAACATCAGCCACGACGGTAAAAGGAAAATATTTAAAGCATCAATGTTTCCTTACCAAGTTGGGGGTTCAAAGATGGCGAGTTCTTAGGCGAATCCTGCAGGGTGGAGGTCTCCCTGACTTTGATGATTGCCCTCTCTTGAGGCATCCCAGTAATAGGAGCCTCAACTCTCTCCTGCTGGGCCAGCTCCTGTATCATCTCCTCGATCTGGGAGGAAGCAGCGGCCTCGCTAACCACGACCAGCCCTGCGATATGAAGCCAAATAAAAAAAAAGAAAACGTCAAAATCCTTTTCCTAGTTAAAAGGATGAGTTAAGCGAAAAGAGTACCTTCAGCAGCTTTATCGGGAATAACTACCGCTGGTGGTGACCCCGTCACCGGCTCACACCCATATATTTCCTCCTCCGAGATGTGTGAGAATTTACTCAGATCAGGAGGAGCGGGTTCATCGCCAAAGTCGACCTCATCGCCTGAATCATACCCTTCTTCTTCGGATGAAGAAGACGATAGTGCAACGCGAGAAGCCTCGGCAACCAGGGCCTTGCCACCAAATACCCCAGTGGTAGGGCTGGGGTCAACTACCCGAGGACTGGGGATTAATACACTAGGGGATCCAGGCTGTTGTGCCTCATCCCTCCTCTCGTGAGCTGAGGAAGACCCGGGCAGAGTTGAGACCCCTGGAATCTCAACATCACCTCCGCTCATTATGTCGACTTCAAGCTGCTCAGCCTCGTCAGCGGCGGTGGGTTTGTCAGCGAACTCCCCTTCCTCTAAAATCCTGGGGCCCCTGCTTCACAACCCACAGGTACGGACTAAGGGGGCGTCATCCTCATCTTTCGCTTCTTCCCTCTGTTCCTCAACACCAGAAGGGATGTCTTCGGACGGAGAAACTGCGGCTGCCAAGTCTCTCCGGACCTTCTTTGGGGCAGGCTCAACAGTGGAAGTAGAGCCTTGAGGATGCTTACGCGCCGCCTGTCGACCCTTTGCTGCTCGCGGCTCCTCCCTCGATACCCTTCTGGTCTCCTTCAGAGCCTTCCGATACTCCTCGACGCCTCGTGAGCGTTTGTTGGACCCCAACTTGGCTTCGTAAAATGCATTGATACTCTCGATGCATGAGTACTCCGGAGCAAAGTCAGGCGTTTGGTTGGCTTGGAAGTACCAGGTACAGAAGCTAAGGCTTGTACAACCTTTTGGTTCCTTGGGGGGCAGACGAAAAAGCGCTTCCGTCCCTCCAGCCACGCTATAATACCAAGCCCGAGCACCTTCAAACAAGTTCCCACTGAAGGCGAGTCGAGCATTAGGGTTACCGTCATATAATTGATCATAGCCGAACTGTCAGGCGAAGCGATTTGGCATGTACGGCTCGATCATGCACGAATTCCCTTGTTGGAAAAGCACATACCCGGACCGAATATTGACCAACCACCAGAAAACTCCCAATGACAGCCTCGTGAAGTTATCTGGGCCCACGAAGTCAGCAAGTTTATCCCCGAAAGATGCACCAGTAATCTCGGGGAAGCAGCGATTGAACTGGTAGTTCGAAGCAGTTAGAATGCACCTCCGAATGAAATACATATAAGTATTACACCAGCTTGAACCCTCCAACCGCTGTACGAAAGGGGTAAACCCCTCACTCTAAGACACCGGCGTCATCAGGGAGGGACAGTGCATAACGTACCAAGCCATTAGGTACGTGTAGGGAAGCTTAACCCGAGGGTTGGGACGCTTTACCGTCGGCCTCCCCTCTGAGTCAACAATCGCCTTACCCTGGGAGTCGACAGCCTTCTCTACTTTGCATAGATTCTGAGTTAAGGCCCGCAACCCGCTTTGAATACCGGTCGCCATGGCCAGGAGGAGGGTATGGGCCTACCATAAGCCAGGAGCACCGCCGGGTACACTACGTCGGCAACAATCACTTCATATGGCAGTGTCGGCACCACACAGCGCTTCAACCACAACATTAAGAAGCCCGCCAACAGTGCTCGATTGGAGATAGGGGTCCGGGCTTGATGATGGAAACTTTCGAAAACCGTGTCAGCTTCGAAAGTATCCTCGTTCGACTCCGTAGTGTAGGAGTCTACAGAAGCCTTGATCCTATCGGCAATCTCCTCGTCGGAGCTGGGAGCCAGTCGGGTCACTGGATGGTCTTTCTGATTGACGCCATTAAACAAGTAGCTTGCCCAAGACAGCTGCTTGACTCCCCTCGTCCTCCAAGAGGTTATCTGGCCGCAAATGTGGAAGTGACATAACACCTCCCAATAAGTCTCGTACACCCGAGGAGACTCTTTCTTCAAAAGGTGAAGCTCCTCAGTGGTCGAGACGTATTCCTCATAGGGAGAGTCCCCCATTACCAGCCCCGAGACTTCGTACAACTCGTGCAGGGCAAGACCCATCTCTCCAACCGGAGTGAAGAATGTCCCCGTCAGAGGATTGTAACGCTTCAGGATCCCAAAGAAGTTTTGAGAACTTGGTGGAATACCATACTGCACGGCCCTGACCGCTTGGTACAATTCCACATGCTCCAACAGGCCTCCAAGATCGGCAAGGACGAAGCTCACCATCTTACCCCACCAATACTTCTCAGTGGAATGGATCCACCCGGGCGCACGGAAGTCGACCGAAAAATCACCCCCCACTTTCATGAATGCATTGAGAAAGGTGGTGCCGAGTTTAGGAGTTTCTCCTACTGGGTGATCGGTCCTGAACAGCCCGGGAAACAGGCCGATAGCCTCCTTATCATGACCAGCATGATATACCTTCTTGGAGCCTAGTTGCCGAGAGTAACCTCAGGGACGGGTCGGGAAAGCTCCCATGTCATTTTTTGAGGGACGGACATGTGCTGGAGATAAGATAGTGGGTACATCCTCTCCATGTTCGGAAGAAAGAACCTTCTATCCCCTATCTGACGGAGCCATTTATAATCTCCGTCATGCAAGGAATAGCCGCCCTCGCTAATATGGTCTCCAAAGAAGAAAGCAGGCTTCTCCATCGGAGCGCGAGCATTCGTTGTAAATGTCGCGTCAGTCATAAGCTCCCGAAAGGTTGCCACGTCAACGTTGGAGAGCCTCTCCCTTCGCTCCTTCGACTTGTCGGCAGTCACAGGAGCAGTCCTTTGCAGCACAAAGGTTAAATCACGGTCAGCACCACCTATGTGCCCGAAGTGATTCCTCTTGGAGAGTGGGTTGGAAGAGTGTCGCACTGCAGAAGAAAATGACACTTGATCAGAAATCTAATCAGAAATCTAAATGAAAACGTTAAGTGTTTATAATTCAGACGCAAAAGAGATACTGAACGCAGAAAATTGTCAAAATCCGCGTCCAGACCTGAGGACCATGAGGCCAGCAGGGAGTCTGTGTTTTAAAAATCCAAGACTTATGAAAAATCTCTAAGTACTTGGACTCGGTGCAAGATTCATAAAAATCAGCGTCTGATGTAACAGAACGCAAGAATCAAGTCTGCGTCCGGATCTTTCACAATTAGAAACATTCTAAGTGATGACTCCGAAACGCAAGGCTTACTGGCGCCCTATGTTCAACAAACAAGTACATCCTCAAGCGGATAAAAGCGGTAGGGTCATCAAACCCGCGCCTTGTTTGTTAACTCAAAGACCGCGTCTGAGAATCAAGCACGGTTTCGAATCCACGTTGGCGGTTCTCCTTCAAAGAAGGGATTTTTAGGGTTATAAGAACTCCATAAAGCCCTCTAATGGCGAAGATCAAGCCTGATGGCGTTATACCTGAGATAGGGGCTTCCTACATGGAGGAACCGCCCCTTTGGGCCTCAGTGACGACCGCCTTCGACGATGAAGCAATTTGCTTAGCCTTGGGCACCATTGCGAGTCGAAAATCTGATGTTAGATGAAAGAAGAGAGAACAAAGAGAACTTCTTTCTCAAAACCCTAACAGATGCAAGCGAAGACAAAAGAGAGATTAATAATGACTCTCTCAATGACTGTCGCCCTTTATAGGCACGGTGATACGCAAAGATACGCGGCGCTTGGCTCGACGCCGAATCACCGCCTGACGCGTGGACAGTGCATTTAATGCAGCGTGAAGTTCGCACGCCAAAAAGAAGGTGTCCCGTCGGCTCCACAGGACACGTGGCAGTGCACTCATGGCATGGCACGGATTCGCACCCAACAGTCGCGCCTCTTCAATGGACGCATCTCTTCAGCTAGGCCATTGTTGCGTCCAAAAAGTCGCGTCTTTACTCCAAAAAGATGCGTCTCTCCGAAAGTTCGCATCCTTCCAATCAGCCCAAGAATCGCGTCTGTCTTGTAGAATATCAGTCGCGTTCTGATTGAGGCTAAACCTGCACAAAAATACGAGATTATAGAACTTAAGATTAGGAAATGTGCAAGTGCTCAATTCTTCCGCTATAGCAAGTGGCTATGCGGATCGTGATCCACAAGGAGGGTTTGCGATGGAAGCGTTTACGTTCTTGTATTGAAATCTTTAAGAAAACCAAACGAAGATTCTTCTTTGTTTTTAAGTTAAGAAAATGAAAACGAGTTAATAGTTAAAGTTAGAAGAAAGTGGTAGAATAGAAAGTGGAGAAAAATTAGAAAACGAAAGAAAGCGACAATGTACAAATGAAGTGGAAAGAAGAATGAAAACGATTTGGAAGAAGTGGTGTTTGTGATTTAATTTACAGAAATAAAAGAAAAGAAATAAAAATAATTGCTTACCTTCTTTTCGTCAAAAGCTTACCTTGAGTCTTCAGCGACGATTTTACCTGGAAGTGGAGGCATTCAGCGCCTAGCCCATAAGATTTGAGTATTGGTCTTCACCCACATTACATCATCAAGACCACTTCAAGAATGAAATGATACAGAGAGAGACTCTATTCCATCGTCATGAGCTATCGGTGGCACTCGCAATGGCAAGGCTCTTTCGATGCTTTTAGACTCACTTGGAAGACGATTGTACCAAAAAGAAAAGTAAAATAGAAAAGAAGAAGAAGAAGACTAAATAGAAGTACATACACATAAAGAACCTCAATTCAGTTTCATTACAATCAAAGAAAAGAAAGAAAACCTTACACCATTGTCACTATAGCTCAAACTTCATTCTTGTTCTTCGATGAAAGTCGATCTCCTCTGAATTACATAAATGAAAATTACAATTACATGAAAAGGAAAAATAAAAACCTAAACTAAGAAATGGAAAACTAGTCTAAAATCCTAACTCTGCATTGACGTCCCTTTTCAGCACAAAGAATGGCCTTTTATAGGCAAAAAACCCTAACCATAGGATCCCGGGGAGGGCGGGGGAGCAAACGCTCCCCCTAACTCCCCAAGATTGCCGCGGAAACGCAGCTTTTGCCGCATTTTCGCGGCAAGGGTGTGGCTAGGTGGCCACACCCTGTTGGTGGGTCTCTCCGGGGTCTTCTTCTGGCTTTATCCTTTGTTGGTTTTGTCGTTTGAGCTCCGGATTCTGATGAAATGGCCTTGGATTCTTGGCTTTAACCGATCGATTCTGAGAGGATTCTTCTCAACGGTTTCAACCTCTTGATTTTGCCCTGATTTTATGTGTACGAATTAACTCTGATTTAATTCAGAATTCTGGTGGGCTTTTGGGCTCATTTCTCTTCATCTCCTTAAGGATTGGGCCTGCAAATAAATTAAACAAATAATTAAGACAATGCAGGCTTTTATTCTAAAATAATTATGGAAATGTGACATTAAATATGCAACATTAGCAACCAATCACGTTCTCATTCCAAAAGTTGCAGCCCTATGAAAGTCGCAACTTTAAAGCTGGCGTTCAGTCCTTGCTTCTGCAGAACAGTTCAACAGTACACTGGCACAAGCAGACGACCGTCCACTCATGGCTTAAAGTGCACCCACGACAGACTTAAAGCAATCGGGGAGGTTTAGACTGTGCATCTAGACACTCAACACGATCAACTTTGGTGGCTTCAAAGAGTTTCACAGTACACTTACGAAGACCATACTCCAGACAAGATCAAACCCGGAGCATTGACAGTCCAGTCATAAGGGTGAGCTCAGCTAGAGTCCAAAGTATTTCGAAATCCGTCCCACTTAACTGCGGAATGTCGAAAACTTTGGAGGGGGTTCTGTAGGCTGTCTAAAAATCACTAAAAGACAAGCCATTGAAAAGCAGAATTCTAAGTTCTAGACGCAAACCTAATTTTGGCCGCGTCTCATCAGCACCAAGGTGCGAGGGTCGAAGCCCGCGTCTCAGCAGCACCAAGGCGCGAGGGTCGAACCCGCGTCTCAGCCGCACCAAGGCGCATGGGTCGAAACCCGCGTCTCAGCAACTCCAAGGCGCAGGGGTCGACACCCGCGTCTCAGCTGTAACCGTCCCGGTTTTGGGGCCAATCACAGCCCACATAACGGGGAAAGTTAGCACCCATTATGGAGTGTTTTTAGGAGGCACGTACGCCCCTGAAACCCCTATAAATAGCCCCGTCGCTATGAAGAAGGGGTCGGATAATTCTTGGGAGAAAAGAGCTCTGAGAGAAAAGAGAGAGAGTTCAACCCTTCAGAGAACTTGCTGTGTTCAAGTTAGCCTTTGCCGACAATCTCTTTGAGAGTTTTGGTCGACAGAGCTGTGTTACTCCGTCAACCACCCGAAGAGAAAAGCCCCAGAAGTCTCAACGTTCACCTGGTCAACGGAGAACAAGATTCACTCTCCACCGCCACTTGAAGAACCCAGCCTTAAACAAAGGGAGGATTCAAGACTCAACATCCTCCCTCCCTTATAATCGGAAGACTGATCTGTTGTAATTTTCTATCCAATCAAAAGAATTTTACGATCAAATCCTCCTTTTTCGACGCATACAGCAGCAAGTTGCTTGAAGAGTAGAACTCTCTTTCTTTTCAGTGGAAGTCTCGGGGTTTCTAAAGCTCGCAAGTGAAATTCTTCTCCAAGAATTCTCTGATCCAATCGACCGACCCCTTCTCAATAGCAACGGGGATATTTATAGAGGTTTCAGAGGTGAACGTGCCCCCTAAAAATGCTCCATAATGGGGGTTAACTTCCTCCTTATGTGGGCAGTGATTGGCCCCATAATGAGGGCAGTTATAACTGAGACGCGGGTTTTGACTCTCGCGTCTTGGTGCTGCAGTAATACTGAGGCGCGGGTTTCGACCGTTGCGCCTTGGTGTTGCAGTGATGCTGAGACATGAGTTTCGGCCCTCGCGTCTTGGTGCTGCAGTAATACTGAGACGCGGGTTTCGGCCCTCGCGTCTTGGTGCTACAGAGATGCTGAGACGCGGGTTTCGACCCTCGCGTCTTCATACTGTTGTGATGGCTATGATTAGCCCTGCGTCTAGAGTTTAGACTCTGCTTTTTGATGACTTGTCTTTAATGATTTTTAGACAGCTTACAGAACTCCCTCCAAAGTTTTCGATATTCCGCGGTTGACTGGGACGGATTTCGAAATACTTTGGACTCTAGTTGAATTCGTACTTCTCATGATTGGACTGACAATCATTTGAGATACTCTGAGCTTGATCCTGTCTGGAATATAGTCTTCATGAGTGTACTGTGAATCCCTTTGAAGCCACCAGAAATGATCGTAGTGAGTGTCTAGATGCACAGTCTAGACCTCCCAGTGCTCGGAGTTTGTTATTGGTGTACTTTGAATCAGGCGTAAACAGTCATCTGTTTGTGCCAGTGTACTGTTGAACTGAATTATAGAAGCAAGTACTGAATACAAGTCTTGTAGACGCAGGGGTCATGCTGCTTTAAAGACGCGCCTCTTGAAGAGATGCGTCTTTTGGGATGAAGACGCAGCTTTCGCTCTGTGAAGTAGACGCGGCTTTGGCCTAGTTGAAAACGCGTGACCTTCAGAGGGACGCGATTTTTTTGTTGAAACGAATCCGTGTTGTGGGCGCGTGCCATGTGTCCAGTAAAATTGAGGAGACATCTTCTTTTGGCACGCGAATTTCGCGCTGCATTTAATATGCTTGCCACGTGTCAGGCAGGGATTAGGCGTCAAGCCAAGTGCCGCGAATCTCTGCGAATCACTGTGCTTATAAAAGACAACAGTCTTTCAAGAGTCATCATTAGACTCTTCTTCTTCGTTGGGCATTTTATGGTTAAGAAAAGCTCGAGGCTTTGTTCTTTTCGTTCCTACCATCTTCAACACCGATTCCACTGTTGCGATGGCACCAAAAGCCAAGCATACTGCTTCGTCGTCGAAGACTGTTGTTCCTGAGACCCAAATGGGTGGTTCCTCCATGCAGGAAGCCCCTATTTCAGGTAATAAAATCATCTAATTTGGTTTCCGCCATTGAAGGGGCTTATAGAGTTCTTTTAACTCTTAAGTCCCTTTTGAATGTGAACCGCCAATACGGGCTCATGCCCATGTTTGATCTTCAGGCGGGGTTCTTGAGTTGATAGACAAGACGCAGATTTGACGACCTCTGCATCTTTTATCCACTTGAGCTCGTATCTGTTTGTTGAACGCAGGGCCCCATTGAGCCTTGCGTTTTGGACTCAATGCTCAGAATATTTCTAAGTGTGGGGAGTTTAGACGCAGACTTCTTACGATTCTTGCGTTTTGTAAGATCAGACGCAAGTTTTAATGAATCTTGCGTCTGAGTCCGATACTTAGAAATTTTTCTGAGTCTTGGATTTTTAAAATGCGGGCTTCATGCTAGCCTCGCGATCTTTGAATCTGGACGCAGATTTTGATGATCTCCGCGTCTGAATTCATTCCTGCGTTTAAGTTTCAAACACTTAACCATTTTCTTTCAGATTTCTGATCAAGTGTTGTTCTCTTTTGCAGTACGATACTCTCCAACCCTTTATCCAAAAAGTGCCACTTTGGACATGTAGGCGGTGCTGATCATAACCTGACCTTTGTGCTGCAGAAAACTACTCCTGTGACTACTGGTAAGTCGAAGGAGCGAAAGGAGAAGATCTCCAAGGCTAGTATGATGACCTTTCGGGAGATTATCTCTGACGGAGTGTTTGAGACGAATTCGCGCACTCCATTACAGAAGCCTATTTTCTTCTTTGGTGATGACATCGACGAGGATGATAGGACTTTGCATGACGGAGATTATAAGTGGCTTCGTCAGATAGGGAATAGGAAGTTCTTTCTTCCTAATATGGAGAGGATGTATCCCCTATCTTATCTCCAGCATATGTCTGTTCACCGTGCAATGGAATGGGATCTTTCCCGATCTGTCTCCAGCGTCTCACTTGGCAAACTAGGTGCCAAAGAAGTACATTCTGCCAGCCATATGAAAAAGGTCTTTGGCTTATTCTCCAGATTGGTTAGTTCTAAATATCCGAGAGAGGAGACCCCTCAGCTTGGCACTACCTTCATCAATCAGTTCATGAAGGTTAGGGGTGATTTTCCCGTTGACTTCCGCCCGCCCGGGTGGGTTCATTCTTCCGACAGATCCTGGTGGGGCAGGATGGTTGGATTTATCCTTGTCGAACTTGGAGCTCTGCTAGAACAGCTGGGGCTGTACCACTCGATCAGGGCTGTGCAGTATGGCCTCCTGCAAAGTTCCCATAATTTCTACGGCATCCTTGAGCATTATAATCCTTTGACGGGGACATTTTTACTCCGGCTGGAGAGATGGGGCTTGCTCTTCATGAGCTGTATGAAGTTTCGGGGCTTGTTATGGGAGACTCCCCTTATGAAGAATACGTTTCAACTTCTGAAGAACTTCATCTCTGGAAGAAGGAGAGCCCTCAAGTATATGAGACATACTAGGAAGTGTTGTGTCACTTCCACATCTGCGGTCAAATAACCTTCTGGAGAACCAGAGGTGTCAAGCAGATGTCCTAGGCGAGTTACCTATTTAATGGTATAACTGAGAAAGATAGCCCAGCGACCAGTCTGGCTCCTAGTACTGATGAAGAAATTGCTGAGAGGATTGACGCTTCTGTGAGCTCTTACACCACGGAGTCAAATGAAGATACTTTCAAACCTGATACGGTCTTTGAAAGTTTTCATCATCAAGCCCGAGTTCCCATTTCTGACCGGGCACTATTGGCGGGCTTTCTTATGCTATGGCTGAAACGCTGTGTGGTGCCAACACTGCCACATGAAGTAATTATCGCCGATGTGGTGTACCCGGCGGTCTTGTTGGCCTACGGCAAGTCTATCGCCCTCCTTCCAGCAATGGTGGCTGGAATTCAAAGTGAATTACGGGCTCTGGTTAAGAGCCTGTACCAAGTGGAAGCCATTGTTGACTTCAAGGGCAGACCAGAGGTTGACTCGGAGGGAAGGCCAAGAGTAAAGACCCCTAACCCTAGGATCGAGCTTCCATATACGTACTTGATGGCTTGGTACGTTATGCACTGCCCTTCAATGATGACGGCGGTGCCTCTATCCGAGGGGTTTGTCCCTTTTGTGCAGAGGCTGGAGAACTCAAGCTGGTCTTGCTATGACATGTTCTACGTTCGGAAATGTATTATGAACGCTTCAAACTACCAGCTCGACCGTTGCTTTCCCGAGATTACCGGTGCATCTTACGGGGATAAATTCGCTGACCTTGCGGGACCAGATGATTTCACAAGGTTGCCATCGGGAGTCTTCTGGTGGCTAACTAATATTCGGCCCGGGTACCTGCTCTTTCGGCAAGGGAACTCATGTACGATCGAGCCTTATATGCCGAACCATTTTGCTCGACAATTCGGCTATGATCAATTATATGTCGGTAACCCCAACGCCAAACTCTCCTTTAGCGGAAATTTGTTTGTAGGTGCTCGGGCATGGTATTATAGTGTGGCTAGAGGGACAAAAGCAATTTTCATCTTGCCTCACAAGACGCCCAACTGCTACACGAGCCTCAGCTTCTATACTTGGTACTCTTTGGCTAGCAAGATGCCTGGTTTCGGAATAAATACCTCGTGCATTAAGAGCATCAAAGCGTCTTATAAGGACAAATGGAGTCCAACAAATGCATGCGAGGTATGGACGAATATCAGGCAGCCGAGAAAGAGGCAGGAGGGGAAACAGGGGTGGGAGTGAGAGCAGCAGCGCCCAAGGAGCAGCCCGCTAAAAAGAGTCGGCAGGCTGTGTCCAAATGTTCCCATGGCTCTACTTCCAAGGGTGAGCCTATCCCGAAGAAGGCAAGTAGAGAACTGGAGGCTGGAGCTTCAATGCCCGAGGTAGTCCCTTCTGGTGTTGAGGAGTAGAGGGAGGAAGAGGAGGAGGAAGAGGAGATTCCCCCTCTTCGTCCTCGCAGTCTACGCAGCAGAGGCCCCATGATTCTGGAAGAAGGGGAACTTGTAGATGAACCCGCCACAACTGGAGAGGCTAAGCAACCCGAAGTTGACTTGGTAGGGAGGGATAATGTTAAAATCCTAGGGGTTTCAACCCAGCCTGGGCCTTCTTCAGTTTATGAGAGGAGGGTGATTGAGACGGGAAAGGTGTATGTAAATGTATTTGATGTACCCTTTCTTATCTCCGTTATAGCATAAGGCTATACCGAGTCGATTCTCAGGGAGAGCTAGCGATGGAAGCGTTACGGATCGAAGTGAAGATGTAAAACGAAGATTCTTCTATGCTTAAAAGAATAAAAACAAATGGGAAAATCAAATGAAAGAATGGATGGATATATTCATGGTGGAGAATGTAAAAAGAAATCAAGAAGAGGTTTGCTTTGGTATTCACACTAAAAAGAAAAGAAAACTTTGAAAAGACTTTGAATAAAAGAAAACCATGACTAGCTAACCTTACTACCTTGCTAAAGACTTACTAAACTCCGTGATAGTGAATGCGTGCCTCATGTTGATTCATCGGCATAGATTTGTCTTGCGTGTTGGTCTAATTACCTTCCCACTTGGATGACGGGAGCTCATTCTTGGACTTGTCTTGTAGCCTCCATAGATGTCATAGGCCTACAAGTTAGACTTTCAATAATGGAATCAAAAGAGCTACACTCAAGGGATGCAAATGAAGAACATACAACATTCAATATGGACTTAAAGAAGTTGTACATCAAATAGCATATTGGTGATCCATCTCCATGTTCCATCAAGGCACTTGTTCAAAGACAAGGCTCTAAATGAGGCACACATGAATCATATGGAGAATTACAACAAGATACTTGCCAAGCAATGAAAGAAACCCATCGGAGAAGAGAAGATCATACACTTGCAAGATTAAAGATAGCAATCACCCATGAGTTAGTAGTTAGCAAGGTTAGTGGTTAGCTAGTACATGGTAGAAAGAATTAGCTACTACTAGCCATTACAAAAGAAAAACAAAGCATGAAGTAAAAGTGCAAGAAAGTAAAGAAAGCAAGTAAACTAGAACCAAGCTCAAGTAGAGGAAGGAGAATGGATGAATCCTTGTTGCTTCAAGTTGTCACACCTTGATTACACAAGCTCTCTCTCTCACAATCTCTCTCTTTTACAAAGTATCTAGGGAAGAAGAAGATCATAGAGAGCTACAAAAATCCTAGAGAAAAACTAACAAAAATACAAAGCTTTACACTAATCACTCTCTCTTCTCTGATCAGTTTTGCTCGCAGGTCCAAATGCAGTATTTATAGGCACAGAGAGAACTCTCCAGAAGACGAACAGGTGGCCAAAATCTGGGATTGAATGGCCCAGATTTTGCGGTGGATCCGCGGCAAGGCGCGGCACTTTTGTGGCCGTTGGATCCCAAATTTTTGTTACAAGTTTGTTACGAGGTTGTTATCCACGTGACCTTCTGGAATCTTCAGTTATTACGCAGATCTCTCTGGATTCTGATTTCAAATTTGGGCTTTATCTTAATCTTGGATTTAATCCCTTTAATTATTGCTAATTAAAGTGATTATTGGGCTATCTCTCCATTAGAGTGTGAACCTGCAAATATATAGAGAAGATGAGTAAAAATCATATATTTATTTGCAATATGCATGGGGATTATGTGGTAAAATATGCAACATTGTGTACCAATCACACCCCCACACTTATTCTTTTGCTCGTCCCGAGCAAAACAAAGAAAAAGAAAAGAAAATCCTAACTACCAATTTTATTACACCACTTTCGCAGGTGACGCGATTGCACTGAGCGTGTGCAACAAGACGTTAAACCTCTAGGTTACCCTAGAGGAGGAGTGTTGTCTCCTGAGGGTTTTCAGCGGATTACACCCACAAAATCCATAAAGAAAGAAGACAAATGTTAGTGTTTTGAAAACGCATTTTGAACAAGAGACATGTTTACGAACTATTTTTGCAAAAATATAAGTGATCCTAGGTCATAAGTCCACCTATAATCATTCTTCCTTAAAAAATATATAGAAATATATATAAATAAATTAATGGCTTGATGGTTGGAGTTGAAATCCCAAAAATTTTCACTAGCACGGTGTGCATACTATCTAGATTTTATGAAAGATAAAGTATTCAATCCAATTTTGAATTCTTACCTTAATTGAAGACAAGATCTTGCATGGAGACTAAGTTTAAGAAAGAATGATTATAGGTGGACTTATGACCTTAGATCACTTATATTTTTGCAAAAATAGTTTGAAAACATGTCTCTCTTTCAAAATGCGTTTTCAAAATACTAACATTTGTCTTCTTTCTTTATGGATTTTGTGGGTGTAATCCGCTGAAAACCCTCAGGAGACAACACTCCTCCTCTAGGGTAACCTAGAGGTTTAACAGCTTGTTGCACACGCTCAGTGCAATCGCGTCACCTGCGAAAGTGGTGTAATAAAATTGGTAGTTTAGATTTTCTTTTTCTTTATTTTTGCTCGGGACGAGCAAAAGATTAAGTGTGGGGGTGTGATTGTTACACAATTCTGCATATTTTACCACATTATTCCCATGCATATTGACAATAAAAATGTGATTTTTACTCATCTTCTCTATATTTTTACAGGTCCACATCTGAAATGGAGAAAAGGCCTAAAATCTCTTTAATTAGCAATAATAAAAGAGATTAATTCAAAAGCCCAGAATAAAGCCCAAATTTGAGCCCAGGATCTAGAGAATTCTACGCAACAACTCAAGATTCTAGAAGGCCACGTGGATAACAACCTCGTAATAAACTTGTAACAAAAATTTGGGATCCAACGGCCACAAAAGTGCCGCGCCTTGCCGCAGATTCACCGCAAAATCTGGGCCATTCAATCCCAGATTTTGGCTACCTGTTCGTCTTCTGGAGAGTTCTCTCTGTGCCTATAAATACTGCATTTGGACCTGCGAGCAAAAACTGATCAGAGAAGAGAGAGAGATTAGTGTAAAGCTTTGTATTTTTGTTAGTTTTTCTCTAGGATTTTTGTAGCTCTCTATGATCTTCTTCTCCCTAGAAATTCTGTAAAGAGAGAGATTGTAAGAGAGAGAAAGCTTGTGTACATCAAGGAGTGACACTTTGTGAAGCAAGGATTGATCCATTCTCTTCTCTCTACTCTTGCATTTTCTAGTGTACTTGTTTTCTTTACTTGCTTTCTTTATTTCTTGCTTTACTTTCTTGCAATTTTAATTCATGCTTTGCTTTTCTTTTGTAATGGCTTGTAGCTAATTTTTCTACCATGTACTAGCTAACCACTAGCCTTGCTAACTACTAACTCATGGGTGATTGCTATCTTTAATCTTGCAAGTGTATGATCTTCTCTTCTCCGATGGGTTTCTTTCATTGCTTGGCAAGTATCTTATTGTAATTCTCCATATGATTCATTTGTGCCTCATTTAGAGCCTTGTCTTTGAACAAGTGCCTTGATGGAACATGGAGATGGATCACCAATATGCTATTTGATGTACAACTTCTTTAAGTCCATTATTGAATGCTGTATGTTCTTCATTTGCATCCCTTGAGTGTAGCTCTTTTGATTCCATTATTGAAAGTCTAACTTGTAGGCCTATGACATCTATGGAGGCTACAAGACAAGTCCAAGAATGAGCTCCCGTCATCCAAGTGGGAAGGTAATTAGACCAACACGCAAGACAAATCTATGCCGATGAATCAACATGAGGCACGCATTCACTATCACGGAGTTTAGTAAGTCTTTAGCAAGGTAGTAAGGTTAGCTAGTCATGGTTTTCTTTTATTCAAAGTCTTTTTAAAAGTTTTCTTTCTTTTAGTGTAATTACCAAATCTACTCTTGATTTCTTTCCCAACTATTTCCATCATGAACATATCCATCCATTCTTTATTTTCTTTTTCACTTGATTCTTTATTCTTTTAAGCATAGAAGAATCTTCGTTTTACATCTTCACTTCGATCCGTAACGCTTCCATCGCTAGCTCTCCCTGAGAATCGACTCGGTATAGTTATATGCTATAACGGAGATAGGAAAGGGTATATTAATCATCTTTCATACATTTGTGGAGTAATCAAAAGCACTTGAGGTTGTTTCTAAACCTTCTCATTTTACATAATATTTGTGCTAAAATTCCACACAACTCTTTCCTAATCAAATTTTTGGCGCCGTTGCCGGGGAGAGCAACGGATTTTCTTTAAAGTGAAGAATTAAACGAATCTTCTTCTCTGTTGCAGGTTACAGGTTGAAGAAACAGAAAACATTGCATTGTAGTGACATATAAGTGGACCTGGGCCTCTGCTCTCGAAAGCAGAGACCAGGATCCCTCTGACTTGCCGCGTTCCCACGGCAAAAGCCGCGGTTCTGCGGCAAGGAGGAGCTCACTACTGATCATTTTTCTGCAGGATCTTCAGCTCTGCAAAATACTTCTGCTGCAGTACTTAATTTCTTGTATTCTTCACCATACTCCTGCTAATAATCAACAGTAAAAATTGGTTGAAAAGTTAAAAAATTGTTTAGACATTTGCATTCTAGGCACGTGTCTTTTCAATTCATTTACTTTACTGTTGAAGAGTGCTGGATGCAAGGTACGTAAGCATTGCATGTAGACTAGGAATCATCTCTTGCTTGATTTTCATGCTTTGAGTGAATCCTTGTTATCTATCTTGTACACTTGCACAATTCAATTTTAAGGGCATAACCGATAAATAAGATAAGGTGGGGATTTTATCACCCTTTCCTTGGCCCAAAAATCATTTCCAAGCACTCACAATCCTAAGCTTCTAAATAAAAACTGCTAGACGCTGGCCCTAGGGACATCTCGGACTCACTTAGGAGATTATCCTAAGGGGGAAAAGTGTTGGAAATGACTTTTGTAAAATTAGTGTCTAGGAAAGGGATTGAGGGCCAAAAGCCCGAAGGTTGTTGGTTACTTAATTAAGGAACGTCTCTGACGGAAAACCTCCCACCAACCTTGCCCTTCCCTGGCTGATTCGCTTATAGTCAACGTCTACACTAAACCTCCTATGGACGGTCTAATCTGTTAGGAGTCGTCTAGGTCCAGGAATCCTAGAAGCTTGGATTGATTTTTCTTTTTAATTGTTTGTTATTTTTTCTTTTTCGCTGGTGTGATCGGTGCACGTTGTTTGTGATTGTATATGCGAGAGTGATTTCGTGATCCAAATTCTGCAAGACTTGATAGACTTTCTACACTTGCACTTACACAACCACTTGACATTATGGAAAACAATGTCTCACTTCAAGATCGATTTTATCCGATTCGCACCTCCTTTCCATCTTGCATTCTTCTCCCCGAGCCAAATGGAAATCACTTCGAGCTGAAGCCGCAATTCATTAATACACTTCCCCGATTCCATGGTCTAGAGTCTGAGGACGCGTACCTCTTTATTCGTGAGTTTGAAGAGGTATGCCAAATGATGAGAATTTCCCAACTAACCGAGGATGCTGTTAGGTTACGGTTCATACCGTTTGCACTTAAGGATTTAGCTAAGAAATGGCTTTACAATCTTCCCGTCAGTTCCATATCTTCGTGGAAGGATTTTGTAAAGGTCTTTCTTAAGAAATTCTATCCTATCCACAAAACAGCCCTCATGCACAAGAATATAATGCAATTCAAGCAGGAACCAAATGAACCTTTCTGGAAGTATCTTGAGCGTTTCAAAGACCTCCTAGCCCTGTGTCCTCATCACGGCATAGAGAAATGGCGTCTATGCCAGATTATCTATGACGGTCTAGATTACCACACGAAAACCCTCCTTGAATCCATGTGCCAAGGGGAATTTTTGAAGAAAGATGAACATCAGGGGTGGGATCTCTTTGAAACCCTAGCTGAGAAAACCATTCAGTGGGAGTCATGTCCTGATAAACCGACTCCCATCACTTCCAGAATTGGTACGCACTCCGTAGAATCCTCTATAGCTGCAGAAACCAAGATTACACAACTGATGAAGAGGATAGAACTGCTTGAGTCAAAGGGAAATTCTGTGGTCAACCAGGTCAACCCATTGCCTGTGATTATACCAGGTTGCACCAACTGTCATGACCTTAGCCATGTCTTCGAGGAGTGTCCATTATATCAGCCCCAATCATTTCAGGAGAACATGAATGCAGCATTTACCAGACCTCCATACTTCAACACTTACAATTCGGGATGGCAGAACCATCCAAATTCATGGAGTCAGTCTGGTCCTGAGCATCATAGGCCACAACTTCCACATCCTTATAATGCTCAGTCTCACCCATCCAGTTTCAATCAGAATTCACTGTATGTTCATCCATCTCAAAGTCCACCACATTCACAACCATATCAGAATCCACCACACTACCAATCACAAGTCCAATCTCCATATCATCAACATCCACCCCAGAACAATTCAGATGATAAAATATCAGAGTTGATGAAAATGATAGAATCCCTAAGCTTCAATGATGAATCATCATCAACAGGATATGGATAGAATTCAGGTCCAATTAGGGCAATTGGCTGAGAATCAAAGAGGAATGTTCCCAAGACAGCCATTGCCAAATCCCAAACACCACTTCCCTCTGAATGAAGTGGAAGATTCAGGACCCAGTCAATGTCATGCTATTCATACCCTGAGATCTGGAAAACAAATTGACAATAGGGTTTCTAGTCCACCATCTCATCCAGTACCAAAGCCTACACCTCCTGTCCCAATGCAACCAACTTTTGACAAACCATCCTCTAGTTCAGAGCCATCCACATCTCAAGCCAAGGGGAAAGAAAAGGTAGATGAGCAACCTTATAAGCCTAGGGTACCATTTCCAAATAGGCTTCTAAATAACAAGTCAAATGCTCACATGGAGAAGTTAAAAGAAATGTTTAATAAGGTCCAAATCAATGTCCCTCTTCTTGATGCCATACAACAAGTGCCATCATATGCCAAATTCTTAAAGGAGATGTGCACTAAGAAGAGGAAGACCCAAGTCCCTAAGAAAGTCTTCCTAGCATCATCCATCACTGAGTTGCTCACTGGTCCAATTCCTGTAAAATACAAAGATCCAGGGAGCCCCACCATTTCATGCATCATAGGACAGACTACCATTAATAGGGCACTTCTTGATTTGGGGGCCAGCATCAATCTCCTACCTTTTTCTGTGTACCAACAATTGGGTTAGGTGATCTCCTCCCGACCCAAATGACCATTCAATTGGCTGATCGCTCTGTCACTAAACCCAAGGGGTAATTCATGATGTCCTTGTCAAAGTTGGGGAATTCATTTACCCTGTTGATTTTGTAATCCTTGAGACACAACCAGTGTCTAATTCTAATCGAAGGGCTCAAATTCCTGTCATTCTGGGACGACCATTCCTGGCTACTGCAAATGCCATCATTAATTGCCGGAATGGATCAATGAGGTTGACCTTTGGTAACATGACACATGAACTCAATGTCTTCCACACACAGCCTCACAAAACAAAAGATCAAACATTTGAGGTTAACTTTATTGAGGACAATTGTGAGGATTCAAAAGATGAGTCACAATTCTGTGATTCTCTTCAAGAACCCCCAATTGATATATCTTTTGAAGACTTGTTTGCTGATGAGATCATGTGTTTAGATGAGTCAACTCGGGGTAAGTTAGCTGATTGTCCACTTCCGGATGTTGACTTGAGTTTTGAAGAATTATATGGAGAGGAGTTAAAATTTCTAGATATTGGAAGTGATGAGATTCATAATGAAAGTGGTGACAAGGCATTTGTTTGTGAACAATGTGGTGGAATGAGTGTGAATGATAATAACAATCAATTGAATCTGGAAACACCTAAGGCTAACAAAATTCATACTGTTTCCCAACTGAGCTCACGAAAGCAAACGCACTGGAATGATGGGAAACGGGCCAGAGGAAAAAGACCAAAAGCCTAGGTAATTATTACATTTGTATATACTTCTTCTAAATAATTTTTTGCATTTTTTGTGAATAAATGACTCTACCCTATTACCTGTTTCATGCATACATATATCATGATGCATTGAGGACAATGCATGGAATAAGTGTGGGGGAGGGTTTACTAACATTGAGTTTTTAGATTTTCTGTCTTTTACACTTCTTTTTAGAAATAAATAAAAAAAAAACTTTTTGAAATAAGAGACAAAGTTTAGATCTATTTTTAAGAAAAGTAAGATGTATCTTAGAAATTAAGAAAGCCTTAATTATGACATCTTAAGCCTAGTTGAAATAATAGATCTTGTTTGAAATTATAGGCTAAGTAAGTAAAATTGGTGAGATATTTTTATCTTGAATTTTTGCCTTAGATAAGTATGCACTTCACACTTACACATTTCTTGGGATGGAAACAAAGACCAAAAATGCCATAAAAATAAAAAAAACAGAGAAAAAAAATATATATATATAAATAAAACATCACCTATTAAGCTGGATAAATGTGCCTCAAGAAGCATGATTATTCACGCCTAACGGTGGTAAAGGAAATAAATAATCCCCTTTAGTTTTGTGGTCTTTTTTACTTGAGACCTTAAACCCGAGGGTTGTTTTCTCATCTGGTGCCCTAAGACCGTCTGGTTTGGGAGTCATCGGTTAAAGGCTCGCTACAAGGGTAAACTAGAAAGCCTAAACTAAGGGGAGAAAAAAGAAGAAAAAGAAAAAAATATATATAAATATATATAAATAAATTAATGGCTTGATGGTTGGAGTTGAAATCCCAAAAATTTTCACTAGCACGGTGTGCATACTATCTAGGTTTTATGAAAGATAAAGTATTCAATCCAATTTTGAATTCTTACCTTAATTGAAGACAAGATCTTGCATGGAGACTAAGTTTAAGAAAGAATGATTATAGGTGGACTTATGACCTTAGACACTTATATTTTTGCAAAAATAGTTTGAAAACATGTCTCTCTTTCAAAATGCGTTTTCAAAATACTAACATTTGTCTTCTTTCTTTATGGATTTTGTGGGTGTAATCCGCTGAAAACCCTCAGGAGACAACACTCCTCCTCTAGGGTAACCTAGAGGTTTAACGGCTTGTTACACACGCTCAGTGCAATCGCGTCACCTGCGAAAGTGGTGTAATAAAATTGGTAGTTTAGATTTTCTTTTTTCTTTATTTTTGCTCGGGACGAGCAAAAGAATAAGTGTGGAGGTGTGATTGTTACACAATTCTACATATTTTACCACATTATTCCCATGCATATTGACAATAAAAATGTGATTTTTACTCATCTTCTCTATATTTTTACAGATCCACATCTGAAATGGAGAAAAGGCCCAAAATCTCTTTAATTAGCAATAATTAAAGAGATTAATTCAAAAGCCCAGAATAAAGCCCAAATTTGAGCCCAGGATCTAGAGAATTCTACGCAACAACTCAAGATTCTAGAAGGCCACGTGGATAACAACCTCGTAACAAACTTGTAACAAAAATTTGGGATCCAACGGCCACAAAAGTGCCGCGCCTTGCCGCGGATTCACCGCAAAATCTGGGCCATTCAATCCCAGATTTTGGCTACCTGTTCGTCTTCTGGAGAGTTCTCTCTGTGCCTATAAATACTGCATTTGGACCTGCGAGCAAAAACTGATCAGAGAAGAGAGAGAGATTAGTGTAAAGCTTTGTATTTTTGTTAGTTTTTCTCTAGGATTTTTGTAGCTCTCTATGATCTTCTTCTCCCTAGAAATTTTGTAAAGAGAGAGATTGTAAGAGAGAGAAAGCTTGTGTACATCAAGGAGTGACACTTTGTGAAGCAAGGATTGATCCATTCTCTTCTCTCTACTCTTGCATTTTCTAGTGTACTTGTTTTCTTTACTTGCTTTCTTTAATTCTTGCTTTACTTTCTTGCAATTTTAATTCATGCTTTGCTTTTGATTAGACGAGAAAGGTGTATGTAAATGTAGTCGATGTATCCTTTCTTATCTCCGCTATAGCATAAGGCTATACCGAGTCGATTCTCAGGGAGAGCTCGCGATGGAAGCTTTGACGAGTGGTAGTGAAGTTAACAAACGAGAATTCTTCTTTGTTTATACAAATAATGAATCAAATGAAAAACAAACTAAAGAAAAGATGGATATGTTCATGGTTAAAAAGTCGAAAAAGAAATCAAGAGTGAGATTGGATTTGTATTAACACTACAAAGAATGAAATGGAAGAAAATAAACCATGACTAGCTTACCTTACTACCTTACCAATACTTACTAAACTCCGTGATAGTGAAGGCGTGCCTCATGTTTCACTCCATCGGCGTAGGTTCGTCTTGCGTGTTGATCTAATTACTTTCTCATGTAGATGAAGGGTGGTTTAACCCATCGGAGAAGAGAAGACCATCCAACTTGCAAGATGAAATAAAGCAATCACCCATGAGTTACTGAAGATGGCAAGGCTAGTGGTTAGCTAGTACATGGAGAAAGATTAGCTACAAGCCATTAATGAAGAAAAACAAAGCATGAAGTAAATTGCAAGGAATTAAAGAAAGCAAGTAAAGAAAGCAATTAAAGTAAGCAAGTAAAATAGAACCAAGCTCAAGTAGAGGAACGAGAATGGATGAATCCTTGTTGCTTCAAGTTGTCACACCTTGATTACACAAGCTCTCTCTCTCACAATCTCTCTCTTTTACAAAGTATCTAGGGAAGAAGAAGAGGGATCTAAAGAATTAAAACCTAGAGAAAAACTACTAAAAATTATAACATACTAACAATTTCTCCTCTCTTCTCCATTCAGTTTTTTCTCGCAGGTCCAAGTGAAGTATATATAGGCCCCAGGTGAAGGATCCAGAACCTAGTTTGTTGGCGCAAAATCCGAGATCCTAACAACTTGTAACTGCCGCATAGGCGCGGCAATCTCCCAGATCTGGCGGCAAATCTGGGCCATTGAGCCCAGATTTTCTGTTGGGATCAGGTTGTTAGGTGGTTATCCACGTGGCCTTCTAGATCTGGAGTTGTTGCAGGATCTCTCTGGATCTTGAATTCAAATCTTAGGCTTATCTTAATCTTGAATTTAATCCCTTTAATTATTGCTAATTAAAGTGATTAATGGGCTATCTCTCCATTAGAGTGTGTACCTGCAAATATATAGAGAAGATGAGTAAAAATCATATATTTATTACAAAAATGCATGGGAATAATGAGGTAAAATATGCAATATTGGATCACAATCACACCCCCACACTTATTCTTTTGCTCGTCCCGAGCAAAACAAAGAAAAGAAAAACTATACTACCAGTTTATTACACCACTTTCGCAGGTGACGCGATTGCACTGAGCGTGTGCAACAAGCCGTTAAACCTCTAGGTTACCCTAGAGGAGGAGTGTTGTCTCCTGAGGGTTTTCAGCGGATTACACCCACAAAATCCATAAAGAAAGAAAACAAATGTTAGTGTTTTGAAAACGCATTTTGAAAGAGAGACAAGTTTACGGACTATTTTTGCAAAAATATAAGTGATCTTAGGTCATAAGTCCACCTATAATCATTCTTCCTTAAACTTAGTCTCCATGCAAGATCTTGTCTTTAATTAAGGTAAGAATTCAAAATTGGATTGAATACTTTATCTTTCATAAAACCTAGATAGTATGCACACCGTGTAAGTGAAGATTTCTGGGATTTCAACTCCAACCATAAAGCCATTTATTTATATTTATATATTTTCTTTTTCTGCTTTTTTCTTCCCTTAGTTTAGGCTTTCTAGTTTACCCTTGTAGCGAGCCTTTAACCGATGACTCCCAAACCAGACGGTCTTAGGGCACCAGATGAGAAAACATCCCTCGGGTTTAAGGTCTCGAGTAAAAAAGGCCACAGAACTAAAGGGGATTATTTATTTCCTTTACCACCGTTAGGCGTGAATAATCATGCTTCTTGAGGCACAATTCTCCAGCTTAATAGGTGATGTTTTATTTATATATATATATTTTTTCTTTTTCTTTTTTTTTCTTTATTTATATGGCATTTTGGTCTTTGTTTCCATCCCAAGAAATGTGTAAGTGTGAAGTGCATACTTATCTAAGGCAAAAAATTCAAGATAAGAATATCTCACCAATTTTTCTTACTTAGCCTATAATTTCAAACAAGATCTATTATTTCAACTAGGTTTAAAATGTCATAATTAAGGTTTTATTAATTTCTAAGATACATCTTAATTTTCTTAAAAATAGATCAAAACTTTGTCTCTTATTTCAAAAAGTTTTTATTTTTTATTTTTATTTTTTTATTTTATATTTCTAAAAGAAGTGTAAAAGAAAGAAGATCTAAAAACTCTATGTTAGTAAACCCTCCCGCACACTTATTTCATGCATTGTCCTCAATGCATCATGATATATGTATGCATGAAACAAAATAGAAAGGGAAGGAACAAAAATTACCTTAAGGTGGTGGTTCCGGTGGTGGTCTGATTGGTCCACGGAACATGGCCCAATCAACTTTGCTTTGGGTTTTGAGGAACCCACCAAAAATATCATGAATATGACCCACAAGAATGATGTATGCATGTATGATTTTTATTAGGAATTTGACCCCATCCAATTTCCAAATTTTCAAAATAATTTCAGAGTCAAGTTTATCAAGATCCTTGTCCCAGAATGGAGTATGAAATGATAGAACAGTTGACTTGGACTCAGGAAGGAATACTGACTCAGGATTGTGACTTAAGTCAAGTGATGGTTCAGGAGTCGGAATGAGTTCAGGAATTTGGTCCAAGTCAAGAAAATGAAGCTCAAGTCCACAATCATTTTCCAATGGGATGTGACCTAATATGGGTGATATCTCTTTACTTCCAAGATTAAGGAATTCAAGCTCATCGACATACAATTCTTCAAAACTAAGGTCAGCATCTTCTGTCAGAATTGTACAATCAGTTTCAGAAGTAAAGAGATTGAGAAAATCAAGGTCACATTTCTCATTGAGTTCAATTCCACAAAATGGAGAACATGCCAATTTGTCAATAGGATCATCAAAAGTGTATAATTGATCAAGTTCAATGTGATCCTCAAAGATGGGTGATTCAACTTCATTATGAATTGGGACAAGATCCAATGTCGACTCCGGAAAAAGATTGAAGTCAGGTAAGATTACCGGAGTCATTATTGAATCAGGAAAAAGAATTGAATCACTAAGTTGGGGTTCAAAATCACATTCCTCATGTAGTTCAATTCCACAAAAATGTGAACTTGCCAATTTATCAATGGGACTTTCAAAATTATGGAATTGGTCAAGTTCAATATGATCATTAAAGATTGGTGATTCAATTTCAAAATGGACTGGCACTGGATCCAATACTGACTCGGGAAATGAAGTGAAATCATGTGAAGACACCGGAGTCATAATTGAATCAGGAAGGAAAATTGAATCATCAAGTGGAATTTCAGGATCATATTCACACTCAAGTTCAATTTCAGGAAAAGGAAAACTTGCCAAAATGTCGATGGGATCTGAATTTTGGACAAGTTCAGGTGATTGTGCTGAAATTGAATCTGGATTTCCAAGACTACATGACTCATATTTTTTAATAGAGTGGCTAGTGACATTAGAAATAGGATGAGAATGAAGAGTTTGGATCATCAACTCTATGTCACGATTTCTAGCGAGCATGAGTCATTTCTTCAAGCATCTTTCCATAATTGATGACTTCATTGTTTTGATGGAAAGATGAAGTGTTATCTTGGAATTGATAGTGAAATTGTGAGTCCATCAGATTTTGGGATTTGTGTTTGGACTCACGCATACTCATTTCCAAAATTGATGATCTTTTATTTTGAACTGGTGGAACTGAGTATGTATCTTGAAAATGTGGTGGAATTGGAGAGGCTAATTTGGTCTTAAGTTGTTGCTCTGCCTCTAGTAGATTGGCTTCTATCCTCTTTTGGAACTCAGATTTTTCTTCAATGGGAGGTCCAGAAAAAGGAATATATGAAGCAGAATCGGAGAATGAATATTGTGGATATTGTGGACTAGGTGGATATTGTGGACAAGGAGGTTGATAATTAAACTCGGGGGACTGGAATCCCCAATTACTCGGTGAAGAGTTGAAATTATTATGAAAATTATAATTATTAGATGGGGGGTATGGGTCGTATTGATTCGGATAAGGCCAACCCGGTGTATGTGATTGGTGCATATTGTAAAACACCGGGTTGGAATTATCCGAATATGAAGTTGGTGTGAAATATGGATTCATGTTCGGATGGAAAGAATTATTATTGTTGAATGCCATATCACAAACAATCAAAAACAAAAAGAAAAATCAAACAACAAACAAAAAAAGAAGAGAAAAAAAAAATCAAAACCAAGCCAAAAGAAGGGTTGACCTAGACCTAGACGACTCCTAACTGATTAGACTATCCACGGAAGGTTTAGTGTAGACTTTGACCACAGGCTAATCAGCCAGGTAAGGGCAAGGTTGGTGGGAGGTTTTCCGTCAAAGACGTTCCTTAATTAAGTAACCAACAACCTTCGGGCTTTCGGCCCTCAATCCCTTTCCTAGACACTGATTTTGCAAGAGTAAAATTCCAACACTTTTCCCCCTTAGGATAATCTCCTAAGTGAGTCCGAGATGTCCCTAGGGCCAAAGTCTATCAAATTTTATTTACAAGCTTGGGATTGTGAGTGCGTGGGAAAATGATTTTCGGGCTAAGGAAAGGGTAATGAACTCCCCACCTTATCTTTTTTATGGGTTATGCCCTTAGAATTGATTTGTGCAAGTGTACAAGATAGATAACAAGGATTCACTCAAAGCATGAAAATCAAGCAAGAGATGATTCCTAGTCTAAATGCAATGCAAAACGTACCTTGCCTCCAGCACTCTTCAACAGTAAAAGTAAAGAATTGAAAGACACGTGCCTAAAAATGCAAATGTCTAAACAATTTTTAACAATTTCAACCAATTTTTTACTGTTGTTTAATTAAGCAGGAGTATGGTGAAGAATACAGGAAATTATGTATAGCAGCAGATGTATTTTGCAGAGAAGCAAGCCCTGCAGAAATTAGGTCAGTAGTGAGCTCAGTATTGCCGCAGATCTGCGGCAAAAGTCCAGAATCTGCGGCAAAACTGAGGGATCCTGGTCTCTGCTTTCGAGAGCAGAGGCCCAGGTCCACTTATATGTATACTGCAATGAAAATTTTTCTGTTTTCTTCTCCTGTAACCTGCAACAGAGAAGAAGATTCGTTTAGTTCTTCACTTTAAAGAAAATCCGTTGCTCTCCCCGGCAACGGCGCCATTTTGATTGAGACGAGAAAGGTGTATGTAAATGTAGTCGATGTATCCTTTCTTATCTCCGTTATAGCATAAGGCTATACCGAGTCGATTCTCAGGGAGAGCTAGCGATGGAAGCGTTACGGATCGAAGTGAAGATGTAAAACGAAGATTCTTCTATGCTTAAAAGAATAAAAACAAATGGGAAAATGAAATGAAAGAATGGATGGATATATTCATGGTGGAAAATGTAAAAAGAAATCAAGAAGAGGTTTGCTTTGGTATTCACACTAAAAAGAAAAGAAAACTTTGAAAAGACTTTGAATAAAAGAAAATCATGACTAGCTAACCTTACTACCTTGCTAAAGACTTACTAAACTCCGTGATAGTGAATGCGTGCCTCATGTTGATTCATCGGCATAGATTTGTCTTGCGTGTTGGTCTAATTACCTTCCCACTTGGATGACGGGAGCTCATTCTTGGACTTGTCTTGTAGCCTCCATAGATGTCATAGGCCTACAAGTTAGACTTTCAATAATGGAATCAAAAGAGCTACACTCAAGGGATGCAAATGAAGAACATACAACATTCAATAATGGACTTAAAGAAGTTGTACATCAAATAGCATATTGGTGATCCATCTCCATGTTCCATCAAGGCACTTGTTCAAAGACAAGGCTCTAAATGAGGCACACATGAATCATATGGAGAATTACAACAAGATACTTGTCAAGCAATGAAAGAAACCCATCGGAGAAGAGAAGATCATACACTTGCAAGATTAAAGATAGCAATCACCCATGAGTTAGTAGTTAGCAAGGTTAGTGGTTAGCTAGTACATGGTAGAAAGAATTAGCTACTACTAGCCATTACAAAAGAAAAACAAAGCATGAAGTAAAAGTGCAAGAAAGTAAAGAAAGCAAGTAAAGAAAGCAAGTAAACTAGAACCAAGCTCAAGTAGAGGAAGGAGAATGGATGAATCCTTGTTGCTTCAAGTTGTCACACCTTGATTACACAAGCTCTCTCTCTCACAATCTCTCTCTTTTACAAAGTATCTAGGGAAGAAGAAGATCATAGAGAGCTACAAAAATTCTAGAGAAAAACTAACAAAAATACAAAGCTTTACACTAATCTCTCTCTCTTCTCTGATCAGTTTTTGCTCGCAGGTCCAAATGCAGTATTTATAGGCACAGAGAGAACTCTCCAGAAGACGAACAGGTGACCAAAATCTGGGATTGAATGGCCCATATTTTGCGGTGGATCCGCGGCAAGGCGCGGCACTTTTGTGGCCGTTGGATCCCAAATTTTTGTTACAAGTTTGTTACGAGGTTGTTATCCACGTGGCCTTCTGGAATCTTCAGTTGTTACGTGGATCTCTCTGGATTCTGATTTCAAATTTGGGCTTTATCTTAATCTTGGATTTAATCCCTTTAATTATTGCTAATTAAAGTGATTATTGGGCTATCTCTCCATTAGAGTGTGAACCTGCAAATATATAGAGAAGATGAGTAAAAATCATATATTTATTTGCAATATGCATGGGGATTATGTGGTAAAATATGCAACATTGTGTACCAATCAGAGGGCTAAAATACAACAGCCTAGGTCTCCTAGTGTCTTGATGCCCACTACACAGACTATTGATCCCAGTCCTACTACTGGGGTGCTCAGCAGTAAAGCCTCGATTGCTGAGCCTGCCTATGTTGAACTGTCATCTTCATCGTCCGAAGAACATGGATATTATTTTGGCGAAGAAGTTGATTTTGGCGACGAACCCGCTCTTCCTTATACGAGCAAATTTTCACATATTTTAGAGGAAGAGATACAAGGACTCGACCCTGTGGCGGCTTCACCATTAGCAATAATTGTAGCTACCAAAGGTACTTTTCTTGTTTTCTTGAACCATCTCCTTCTCAAGTTAGGGAAGGGTTCTGACAACATTTACTTTTGATTTTTAGGGCTGGCTGTCAACGGTAAGGCCACCACCTCTTCTCATATTGAAGAGATGATTCAAGAGCTTGCCCAGCAAGAGGGCCCTGAGGCTCCTATTACCGGGATGCCTCAGGAAAGTGCAACCATTGAGATTGGGGAAGCCTCAACCCCACATGACCTATCCAGGAACGTGCCATCTTCAGACCCTCAACTTGGTAAGAGAATACTGATGCATTGAATATCCTCCTTTTTATTTCATGGTTGATGTTTCGATGGCTTGCAGAGAGTGCTGGAGTAACCAAGCAGAGAATCCTGTGGCAGGCATTGACGCAGAAGGTAGTACAGTTCAAATCTCGACCGGGGAACCCGATGTCACAAGGTTTGCTGTTACTCCAATCGCAGTGGAGGCTACTACAACAATAACCGCCCCGGAAGTGTCGGCGACCATCTCAGTACCCGACGAACCTATCGTCGGCCTTACTCCTGAATTGATTCTCGTCTCTCGCCCTATCATGGAAAGGGGGTCTGGGAGTACGTCAGCAGGGTTCTCTCCAGTTAATGACATCATGGAAGAGCTAGCACGTCAAATGGTGCAACAATTCTTTACTTCCATGTGATCTTGTACTGACCACATACTTTCTGGGGGCAGCTCTTTTGAGTTTGTCGGAATACTTCTCAAAAATCAGATCGAAAACATAGGTCATACGGGGAGTCCTTCACAAGCTAGGGCATGCCTGATGCTGGTGGAGCAGCTGGGAAGCTATCTAAAGGAGCTTAAGTCTTTAGAAAATGCTGGTTCAGTAGACGAGGCTCGGATGACTCTGAATAAGCTTCTTGGCGCTTAAGAGCATGAGCGAAAGGAGATAGAGGAACAGATAGCTGAAGAGACCCGCCATCTCCAGCATTTCCAAGCTGACCATCAAAGGCTGATTGGCGATTCGAAGAAATCTGAAATCGTCATACAGAATGCAGAGCAGGTTATTGCCATTGCTCGAGCTACCATAGCCAGGGCACAAGCCTTGATCGAGATCAATGAGCAGAAGCTTGCCGCTGCTAGGAAAAGGCTAGAGGAGCTGGAAAATGTTAGAACGCAGGCTGAAGAAAGCCTCTCTGTTCATTCCTTCAGGTTGGAGTCTCTTCAAGCGCAACTGACTGCGAAGAGATTTTTGTCTGAGGAGGAGCTGCGGGTCCAAGCTCTGATGGAGGCTGAGAAAGCACGTCAGCACGAGATGCATCATCTCTGAGAACAAATCTGTTCTTTGGCGAAGCAAGATTATTAGCCTCCTTTTTTTTGTTTAAAAAGAACACTCTACTTGTCAAGAGTGTATGTATTACTTTTACCATTTTTTCATCAAATAATAAAAGTCTTCAGAATTTTGTTCCATTTCAAGTTTTTTGCTCGCTGTAGATGAACTCAATTTCATAACCGCAGCCTTTGACTATAGTCTTTAGTCAGCCATGAATAATAAATTCAGACTGAACTGAGTTCTTGAGCGAAACGCGGCTCTGATTTATAGTGGACACGCGGTTCTGGGAAACGTGACTCTGACCCGCTAATGGAGACACCGTGAAGACGCGCGAAATCTCCTTTTTGATCAAGACGCGGCTCTCATTATGGAAGGGCGCAGATCCCTGTACGCGGCCCTTAATTCTGTCAGGATGCAGAATTCAGGATGTAGTGGGGACACGATCTTAGGGTCCTCAAAACTGACGCATGGATCTCAACTAGTTGATGGGGATGCGGCACTGGCTCAGTAAAGACAGGGCTCCGGTCCCTTGACAAGGCGCAAACTCAAGCTATATTGAGTTTATGATAAAAACACAACTGCCATCTCACAATGGAGACACAGTTTCAGGTTCCTCGTGAATGACATAGGCCTTCTCTGTTGAGGACACAAGCTTTGGAACGCAGCTTTCAAGTTAATGTGGACTCAGGATCTAATTCGCTAAGGAGACGAGGCTCTGAATTATTCTCTTTAAGTCTGCGCTTGACGCAACTTCCCAAGCATTGCATGTAGCTCGTCTTACAGATCCTCTTAGATCTTTAAATGCCAAATCGGCGTTAACGATTGGGGACTGGTGTCCTCCGATGTTTCCCAAAGCGGCAATCCACGCGTCAGCTCTTCATTGGGCTTAGACATTAATATCTTTAAATGCCAAGTCGGTTGACAATTGGGGACTTGCGTCCTCGACACTTCCCGAAGCGGTAATCCACGCGTCAGCTCTTCATTAGGCTTTGTCGTTCGTGCGGGAATTAAGGCCGATGGCTCTGGTTTTTACGCCATTAATTACAGGCCTTATGGGTTGCCTATAAATAGGCCTCACCCCCTTAACAGTCCATTGCTTAGACTGTTTTCCCTCGAGAGCAGGCGCTCTGAGGGACTTCATCTTCTTCCCTCAATGGGATTTGCTCCCATGGACAGCGAAGACCCAAAGCTTTCAAGCTTTTCTTTAATCTTTTCAGAAGATTATCACTGTCAAGATATTTCAAGATCAAAAAGCGTCCCTCTGAGTACTTTTATATCCGTGTCTTGATGCAGAAAGTTCAACCTTTAAAGGGTTATTCTGCGGGTAAGAATTACTTGTCCACCATGAAATACTCAGCTCCACTGAGTTTCAGTTTTGCTGTCCCTTGAAGAGATTCACCTTCTTGACTTCTCTTGAAGCCTGACTGGTGCGCTTATTATTTGAAAGTTGCGCCTTTTAGACTTCTTGATGAAGCGTGAGTTGATTGAGTCTGAACTCTAACTCAAAATCCTCTGGACGCGAGTGTAATGGACTTTGCACCTGGACTGTGAGACGCGAGCCTTGCATATAGAGCTCGCGTTTGAGGCTGTTGACTTAGAAGAATTTTAATTCTGGCCGATGGTTTCAGATTTGAATGTAGCAACCCTTGTTTCTCAAACAAGGATGTGGCAATTTTCGTGTCTGGTTCTCTTCGCGTCTCATATTTTAGACGCGGGTCTAAAACTAGATCGCGTTCAAATCTGTTATATTCGAAGTCCACAATTTTGACTTTCTGCATGGGTCCTGCGTCTGAAGTTCACAGCTATGCCGCGTCTGTCCTTTAGTTTTTCTATTTTAGAATTCTAACCTTCTGGTTTTTACTTCTCGCAGGTAGTCTCAATCATCCTTTCGCATATTCGCTGGGCCCTTGGCAGAATATATCGGCCAGCGAACTTGTTCGATGGTCGACCATTGGAGGAGAAGTCACGGCTCTTGTTTATGGGAGACAAGGATTTGCGCGGGTGATGACATCCGTCGAGACCTCATTAGACACGATGCACCAGTCATGCCCCTGGGTTCGCCATGGTCACAGTGAGTATGGCGGTGGATATGGTGGTGGGTATGGTCCTCTTGCAGGACACTGGAAAGAGGACGTCACCTGTAAGGTCTCAAATCCTCCATTCACCAATCTTACCCTAGAAGTGACATCGATGAAAAGTTCATATTCATTAGATGACTTTCTGGTGGTAGAGATGTTCATCAACGAAGGATCATGGCCTACACCAGTTGGTTGGGCGGAATCAGAAGGTTCTGCTGCATTTCGACCTCAGGAAACACCATTGTTCTTGGTCAACGATGGACTCCTTCGATATTTACGTCATGCATTATGATGTAATCAGCATCCGATCGTTACAATAGTGCTCAGCCCTTCTTTGGCGCTCTTCCAAACATCTTGTATTTGGAGTGGTGAGAATGCTTCAGGGAGTGAGTGCAACCTTTTACTGAGAGAGGGACTTCTTTGTACTCCTGTGTTGTAACACTCAATCTTATTGTATAAGAGAGCGTCTTGTATCACTTCCATGTATAAATGAAAGCGACACCTTTTCCTTGTCTTCTTCTATTGTCTTGAATTCCTTTTTTGTATTGAAAATCTGATGAATAGAAGTAAAGGATCCTTGACTTGTCAAAAATATGATAGTAATCTTAATGAGTCAAAATTTGTAGAAAGATCCTATTTCAGGAATCCAACAATGTTGTCAGAGGTGTGATATTAACTTGGCAGAATTGAGATAATTCTTGTGGACTTGCCAATCTATAAATGAGAATGACAAGTGAAATTTGTACCCCTAGGGAGGATGAGTTTTCATTAGAAGTTTGGAATTAACTTGACTAAGACCCAGCTGGGGATTTAGTGAAAACACTGTTAACGGTGTAATGTAAACCTAACAATATTTTTGAGTGGACTTGTTATTCTGTTGACGAGAATAACAAGTGAGACTAGACTCGTAGGGAATCTAGGATGACTTTTTCCGTTAGAGGTGTAATATTAACTTAACGGGTTGAATAAAGTCTTGTCAAAAGTGTGATGTTAACTTGACAAGGGTGTGAGTCAGAGGTGTACGATTAACTTAACTCAAGAGTCTTTCAGCTTCATTTGGAAAGACTGAAAACTGTCACTGTCATAGGTGTAATGTTTAACTTGACAGTGAGGGTAATGCTAGAGGTATAATTTTGAACTTGGCATTGGTCATCTTGACTTTGATAAAGAAGTACGAGGGAAAGCCATGGCCATAGGTGTATTGTTGAACTTAGCAATGATCTTGATGCTTGAGGTGTAATGTTAAACTTAGCATCGCTCATGTCAGCTTCGATACGGAAGCCTGAGGGGAAGTGACTGTCAGAGGTTTAGTGTGGAACTTGGCAGCAACTTAATCATTGTTAGAAGTGTAATGTTAAACTTAACAGTAATTTGTCAGAGGTGTGGTATTAACTTGACAAAAATTGGCTCGTGATGGGAGCAATTTGGGGACCTGTCGTTCTGTTGATGAGAATTGACAAGTAGAATTTGAAATGCCAAAGGTGTAATTTTAACTTGACAGTGATTGATTTGCGATATAAGCAATTTTGAAGACTTATCATTCTATTGATGGGAATTGACAAGTGAAGTTGGAAGTGTCAAAGGTGTAGTTTTAACTTGACAAATCGGAAGACTTGCTACTGCATATGGAGTTGGGACAAGTAAGATTTGCCCTTACTAGGGAGTACTGAGATTTTTCATTGCTAGAGGTATAATGTTAACGTAGCAATGACTGTATTTTGTGGACCTACCATTCTGTATATAAGAATTGGTAAGGGATTTTGGAGGAGAGAGTGGGACCAAGTCCACTTAGGATTTTTAGCAAACCCTCAGCTATCAATGGATTTGGTGTGCCTTTACCAACTACCGTTTGAGTTGGGCTAGCCATGCTATTCCCCTCAGCATGATGAGTTATCGAAGACTTATGTTGGGCTTAGAAGCCAACATTTTCCTCTGTCCTTAGCCGCCGGAGGCGTCGGACGTTAATGAAGAGAGCAATACTAGAACCCAAGTTTCGTCTTTTATTTCTTTCTTAATATGTACATCATACATCACAGTGCAGTCAGTGCTCAATCAGCTTGTCACTGGTCTATCGTGATGTGACTTAGTAAGGGAAAAAAAACTTTTCTTGGACCTGGAACTTTGATCAGAGGTGCAATATTAACTTGATCAAAGGAAAAGTACTATTCAAGGATAATACTTCTTTAGAAATTTGCCGTTGATCGGCATCATAAGTGTATCGCCATTTGAAGTTATGAGGAGATATGCTCCATTTGAGTATACTGACTCTACTACAAATGGTCCTTCCCATTTGGGCTGGAATTTTCCTTTTGTCTTATGTGTCATCACCATAGGTCTTCTGACAGCTAAGACAAGGTCACCTTTCTTGAAAGTTCGCGCCTTAACTTTCTTGTTAAAGGCTTTGATAATCTAGGCTTGGTAGAGCTCGATTTGTTATTGGGCCTGCAGACGTTTATCATCTAAGGCTTCCAATTCTTAGAGTCGCATTCAATGATTCTCCTCCTTTATCATCTCTGCTATCAAGGCGACGCGTAGAGATGGAATTTGAATTTCTAGTGGAAGCACGGCTTCACACCCATATACCAAAGAAAATGGCGTAACTTTAGTTGGAGCTCGAACAGTTGTGCGATAGGCCCATAAGCATTCACCTAACTTGTCGTCCCAGTCACGCTGACTTTTCGAGACGAATTTCTTGAGAAGCTTGCCAATAGTCTTGTTGAAAGCTTCTGCGAGACCATTGGCGACAGGGTAGTATGCCGTTGAGGACATACTCTAGATTTTGAACTTAGCGTAGAACCTCTGAAAAGCCTGACTGACGAACCGGGGTCCATTGTCATGGACGATTCGCCGAGGTACACCAAAACGGTAGATGACATGATGTTTAACAAATTTGATCACATCAGACGACTTTACCTCCTTCAACGGAATGGCCTTAGCCCATTTAGAAAAGTAATCGGTTATGGCTAAAATGAACCGATGTCCTTTTGATGACGGTGGACAGATGGGGCCAACTACGTCCATGCCCCACATCTCAAATGGCCAAGTAGAGTTGTAGAGTGAAGATACCCTGGTGCTTGATGGATGAAATCACCATGCACTTGGCAGGCGTGACATATTTTGGCATAATGATGGCGTCAGAGATCATCTTAGGCTAATAATACCCCAACCTTTGGAGTCGATTCCCAAGTTTTGGGCCAGGTTGATGGGCTCCACACATACTGTCATGGGCTTCTTTCAATACCTCCTGTGCCTCTTTTCGTGATAGGCAGCGAACCAAGATCCCGTCATGCGATCGACGATACAATGTTCGTTTGATCGCATTATAGTAGAATTTGGGGGCTTTCCTTCTAATGGCAGCCGCTTCTTTGGTATCATCAAACATAATCGATGTAAGGAAATCGCCAGTCTCTACGCTCTGGGCCAGTTGACGCCTCAAGAGCTTCTTTGACTTGACAATCTCCTGTTGGCTTCTGGTAATCTTCAGAAGTGATTCTTGGGCAATACAGGTCGTGGCTATGGACAAGTATTTTCTCTACTACCCCAGCTGGAAGGGCTAGTGAGGCAGCGAGAGACGCCAGTGCATCTTCATGCGCATTTTGCTGGCGGTGTACATGGTCGATGTAAAAGTTTGTGAACTTTCCGGCTATGTGGACAGTTGCATTGTAATAGGGTACTAGATCCTCATGTCTGACTTCGTAGTCCCCGCGAACTTGGTTGACGATAAGTTTAGAGTCACCATATGCCTCGAGATTTTTAACGTCAATCTCATCGGCGAGTTGCATTCCAATCAAAAGGGCATTGTACTCCGCTACATTGTTGGAACAAGGCTCGGTTAATGAGAAGCCTCGAGGAATCACATAGTTCTGTGGGGAGATGAGTATTACCCCTACTCCTGCTATGATATGTCCTTTTGGGCCTGTTCTCGATGCACCATCAAAGAAAAGTTGCCACACTTGTCTTTCGAAAGATGTCTGGGTTAGGCAAACTTCCGTAACCTCGTCTGGGAGATCCTCGTAGAGTTCGGTTGCCCTCGGATCTGGATGCTCAGCCAGGAAATCCATCAGCGCTTGTCCCTTCACGGCTTTTTGTGGTAAAAAGCGCATTTCATATTGGGATAGCATTATGGCCCATTTTGTCAATCGGCCATTTAACGACGATGGCTTTGTCATGAGTAGCCTCAAAAGGTTGACCTTTGATATGACGTTTATAGTTTGGCCTACCAAATAGTGTCGCATTTTCTGAACAGCGAACACCAATGCCAAACATTCCTTCTCGATCGGGTAGTATCGATGTTCGGCCCCAATCATGGTTCTACTCAAATAATAGATTGCTTGTTCGCATCCTTGATCATTGTTCTGGGCTAGTAAAGCTCCTAAGAATGATTCATTGCTCAGACGTATATCAGGAAAGGTTTTTCGGACACCGGAGCTGTAAGGACTGGTGGTTGTGTGAGGTACTGTTTGATTTCCTCAAATGCTTGTTGGCAAGCATTGTCCCAAATGAATGAGACACCCTTCTTCATTAATTTGGTAAAGGGTTGACATCTTCCGGAGAGATTTGAGATGAACCTTCGGATGTATGCCAATCGTCCTTGCAATCCCCTGAGTTCTCTGAGATTCTGTGGAGGTTGCATCTCCTGAACGGCGCGAACCTTTTCTGGGTCCAAATGAATTCCTGTAAAGGTTACGACAAACCGTATGAATTTGCCACTGGCCACCCCCAGGAAATATTTGGTGGGATTCATCTTCAATTGATGGGCCCACATGATGTCGAAGATAACCTTTAAATCAGTTATATGATCACCTTTAGCGCGATTACTGCAATGTCGTCAACATAGCATTTCACCGTTTTACGCATGTGTTCGTGGAAAATGGCATTCATGGCCCTCTGATATGTTGCCCCCGCATTCTTTAGTCTGAAGGGCATGACGGTGTAGCAGTATAACCCCAGTGGTGTCCTGAAAGAGGTATGCTTTTCATCATCTGGATACATTTTGATTTGGTTATACCCTGAGAATCTATCCATGAAGGACATTCGCTCGAATCCACACGTATTGTCAATCATGACATCCTTGATTGGAAGTGGGAATTAGTCCTTGGGACAGGCCTCGTTCAGATCGCGAAAATCAATGCAGATTCGGATCTTTCCGTTCTTTTTGGCAACAGGAACGATATTGGCTACCCAATCAGGATGTTGTTCTTCCCTGATGAAGCTAGAGTCTATAAGTTTTTTGACTTCTGGCTGAATTTCCTCCATCACTTCTGGACGGAACCATCGCTGCTGTTGTTTGACAGGCTTTATGTCTGAATTAATGTTGAGGCGATGCATAGCCACTTGAGGATCAAGTCCAGGCATGTCCTCGTAATTTCAGGTGAAAACATCTATATATTCTTGCATAAGAGATATCAAATCTCCTTTCTCGAGGGGCGACAAACTTTTACTTATAAAGATGGGCTTAGGATTAGCCTTATCTCCTAGGTTAAACTGAACAACCTTATCCTCCGTGGGTGGCTCGCGTTGTTCAAAGCGAGTATCCCAAAGAGCATTTAAGTATTTGATCCAAGGATCTGTATCAGATTCGATTATTTCTTCGTCTCTGTTTTCTAGGTGGCTTGTTGAAACCATATTTACTGAAAGTTCTTTAAAGATGTTGCCGACACTAACATCTGACTCCCAAGATGACGTATCCGATGAGTAATTATGGCATACTAACTCTTCGAATTCAGAAGCTGATGGGATCGGAGTTGACAAATAGCCAACCCCCTGCGAGTCTGATGATAATAATCAGGGGTTTTCCCTTTTGGCACAAAAGATCGAAGCAGTGTTCTCCTCCCTTTGCCGAAGTTCAACCCTGGACAGTTTGTCAGATCATACCCCATGCTTTCCATCATTCTGAGTACACTTGGTTCATAATGACCAACTGAGGGGGTTCTTTCTCGCTTTCTGATTCTTCACGAGACATCGGCTCAGATTTAATTTGTCCGAAAAGAATTGGTTTTTGGCCTTTCCGTCTTGCTGGAACCATGAATATTGATTCTTGCGCATCGCCGACATCTTGGTACGTTTCGAAGGACGACTTCACTGGTACATGCAATGATGTCAAAGCATCCATTGCCGACCAGGGGTTGCCGTCCATTTCTGTACTAGTGTCTGACGGTACTAAATCAGAAGCGAACACAGAAAAATAAGCCAAATCTAATTCTTCATTAATATACCATCCGCCTACATCATTGGCTGTTATATCAACATCGAGCTTATCAATGCTCGTTACAAGTGGATCTAATTCCCACATGCACTCTTCTTTTTCTGGCTCGGTGTCGACTTCATTACCAGAGTCTGACTCCTCTGGTTGCGAGATTTCGTTTGTTTCCACAGTGTCCTGATACAGGAGAGAGTCTATGAAATAGTTCTCCACTCCCTTGAACGGATGCCTTTCGGCAATCAACGTTCGTACCCTTCCGCTCTCGTCAATATATTTCATGACTTGGTGGAGGGTGGAGAGAACGATAGAATTACGATGAATCCATGGTTGTCCCAATAGCAAATTGTAGGAGGTATCGGCATCGATCACGTAGCATGTCACTTCCGACCTTAAATCCCCAATTTGGCATTTGAGCTTGATCTTCCCTATTGGCCGGGTACCATTAGCATTGAACCCATAAATTGTAGTCTGGGTGGCGCTCAACCGGTGGGTAGGAATCCCTAAATGTTGCATGACCTGGCGAGGCATAATGCTCAGCGCGGACCCTGAATCTACCTGAATACAGTTTACTTCAGATGATCCAATATACCCTGTGAAGTATAGGGGTCAATCATGTTTCCCTTTAACCTGCATATCATCTGCCGCGAAGGTGATGCAGGGAGCATTTTGGGAGGCGTGGAGGAAATCCTCTACATCTTCCTCCTGTGGTCTAACCGGCACCTGGGTCATAAAAACCTCAGCTTCAGCTAGAGCCTCTCTCAAAGCTTCTCTGGTTGACTTTGATAGCCACAGGAGCTCGTAAAGAGTGATTCGGGCCGGGATATTGGCCAGTTGAGTCAGGACGTCAAAACGGTAAGGTGTCGTGGATCCTTCCACGATGTCTTTTGAGAGAGCTTTGGAAAATCGAAGCTCTTTCTGTCTCTCCATGGGTTATTTTGTGGAGGGCTTGGCTGACTCCGTAGCGGGTTTAGGAGGAGTCGGCGCCATTTCATTATATTTTTCAAATATGACTGACTCGAACGAGTTTCCGCCACAAGTTGGTTGGGTTCTGCAGTGAGGACTATTGTTTCCTCTTCCGAATCAGTCAGTGAGGGAACATCAGTTTTTGCTTCTCGAGAAGAAGCGCACACCACATTACAGGATGAAGCTTTCGCTTTGTCTTTGAACCTTCTGCTGGTAACAGTGGTCCATTGCTGGCCGTCCACAAGGTCGGGATGAACCGACATAACTTCTCCCTGAGGTGTGGGAACAGGTACAAGACCCTTCTCTTGCTAATGGTGAGGGTCTATGTTGACCATTCTTAGCTCCTCTCTTGGGATGGGGACTACTCCAGAGGGTGTTGGAGGTTGTCTTCCAAACTGAAAGAATGATGTCATATTGGCTGTTACTTTTTTCTGCTCTAGACGGAGTTTTAATACCTCTGCGTCAATCAAAGCCTGAAGGATGTCTTTGAAGACATAATAGCTCTTGGTGGGGTGTCCCAGCATCCTATGATACAGGCAGTAATTGGGATTATCGGTTTTACCGACTTCCTCAGGGCGCCTGGCTTCAGGAAGCTTTAGTCTGTTACTCTTGTTAAGTAACTTGAACAACGAGTCAACATGTTCGTCCTTGAAGGAATACTGCTTGCTGGCGTGCGGCTGACTTGAAGAGCCACTTCCCTCGACCGGTTGAGGTTTGATGGGAGATTTGGTCTCTGTCGCCAAGTTATCCTTCCTTTTTGTCTGGAGGGATGCGTCTGGTGCACGCCTTGTTGACCTTTCAGGTCTGGGTTTGTTTTCTTCTGCCCTAACCCGGGCGATAATTTCTTCAGCCTGTTCACCTTGTTGGATCAATTGTTTTCAGGTGCAGCTTTCAGCAACTCCTATTTGGGCGAGGAGCGAAGTTTGTAGATTGTGGCGGCATGTTTCCACCAGGGTGACCTGGGTCATACCGCTTGGACATCGGAGTGCTACATTCTGAAATCTTTCTACAAATGATTTGGCGGACTCCCCTTTTCGCTGCTTTGTAGCCAAAAGAGTAGGCATTGTGACCTCTGAGTCGTCTTCAAAGAAGCGTGTCAGAAAGAGCTTCTCCAAATGGCCCCAATTCTTAATGGAGCCTTCTGGGAGCTTCATGAACCATTCAAAGGCAAGCCCTTTTAGGGTGCCGATGAACAAACGTGCCAGGATGGCATCGTTATCTACCACTTTCCCAATCTGAGACTTAAAATAGTAGATATGTTGGTTCGGTGACCCTTTGCCGTCGAATGCTTGGAGGGTCGGAGCTTTGAACTTGGGAGGGTATGGAACAAAGTCCCACTCAGCCGGATATGGCCGGACCACTCCTGCTTCTTGAAGGCCTTTCCGATTAGTAAGGACCTCAAGATGTTGTTCTAATTGATTCATTCTTTTAGAATGAACCCTTCCCTGGTCTCGATTGTCTTGATCCTGAGGTGAGGATTTGGACGAGCCAGAAGTAGATTGCTCTTTCTCCTCAATATGTACAGAATATGAGCTTTCTCCCTCTTTTGTTTGCCTTTAGACTTTTTAGAGGAGGCTTTGTCGGTTGACTTCCTCTTGTCTTCAAGCAATAGTGCCAGCATCTGCTTGAGGGAATCGCTAGATTCTTGTTGAGCGTGAATCATCTCGAATTGTTCCTTCTGGACCTGGGCTTGCTGCTCCAAGCGCCTGGCTGTGTCCTCAAGAGTATTTGTCATATAGATAAAGGCCTCCTTGTCTATGGAAGAGTTCGAAGCCTGTGACTCTGCAATAGCGGAATGTGAGCCATTTACTTCAATGCCCCGAGCTAGAGCACTGTAATTGTTCGGGGGAATTACCCCAGTCCGAGTGCGAGTATGTCGGTACACTCCTTCCAGCTCTGTGTCAGACTCGTCAGAGCTGACCACAGGTTGCTTTTCCCTACTCCTGTTTGTCATGTTTGCAGTGAGTTCAGGGTATTCAGTGTCAGAGAAGTCCTCCTCTTGTGGGAGCAATTTCTTTTAGCTGATCGGGGAGTTAGAGTCAGCTGTCTAAATTTCGACTGCTGGCTTGCATGTGAACTACAACGGCACTCAGAGAGCATTGTGATAAGCCATTCGCAGCAATACGATGGAGTGATCCGACTAGCACTTCTTTTCCTTGTCAAATAATCCCTTAGATCCGCGGGGAGGGGATCGAAGAGATTAGCCTCGGATTGTCAAGGGTTTTTCAACTTGCGAGAGTTCTCCTTGCCTTGCACAGCTGAGATGCAGGGTTCTGAGACGCGGGGCTCATGAACGCAGCTCTTGGGTCTCAGCTCTGGAACGCGAGTCTGGCGTCTCTGTTGAGAAGAGACGCAGCTCTCATGTTGTCGTTTGTCGCATCTAGACAAAGATGCTTGAGAAACGCATGGCTGCTGGGTCCCGCGTATAGAGGTGGCGCGCGTCTCGTGTCTTTGACAAAGAGCACGAACTCCGCGTTGCTCTTTGGGAAGCGGTGCTTCAGAAATGCGAGCTTGGTGAATCTCACGTTTAGGTTGCCAAACGCGGATTTCACGTGTCCGATATGGTTCAGAAGAGACACGGGTCTGAACCTCGCGTCCTACCTCTGTTGGACAAACTGTTGTCCCAACTTGCAGTTGACGCGCACGCCGCCTCTGTCGCCGTTTGGCATTCTGGTTACGTCGTGTGGGTTGAAGGGAACCCCCGGTAACCTGGCGCTGAGGAAGAGGATGAACAGGCTGAACATCAGGGATGTTAACCATGCGGGTCTCCTGGGAGACGTTGACGTAGGTGTTACGCATGATGCAATTAGCCACGACATCATTCTCACCGGTCGTGTCTGAGAGGATCTCAGATCATACTTGAGAGCAAATCCCCGAAGAGACTCTGCGATAGGCCCGGGCCTTAGGGCTCCTGGAGCCAGAAGAGAGGAACTCTTCATACTTTGCCTGGTCGAATTCTACGACAAGTGATTCGATCATTTTTCCCATACAGGTGACGTCACCTTGCGCCACAACTTGCTCGTCAGTAGAGAAAGTAGTCCCCAGTGGAGTCGCCATCTCTTATTTGGTGGGAGAAGTTACCTTGTAAAATTTCCTTGAATCAAATGAAAAATTACAGCGGATGAACACTCCGACTACAAGGGAGGGGAGATGTTTAGACTTGAATTTCCGCTTTGTTTAATGCTGGGTTCTTGATGTAGCGGTGGAAAGTGAATCTTGTTTTTCGTTGACTAGGTGAACGTGAGGACCTCTTGGGAATCCTCTCTTTGGATGATAGATGGAGTAACACAGCTCCTGTCAACCAGGAATCTCAAAGAGATTATAGGCAAAGATTGATTTGTACGCAGCAAGTTGCTTGAAGAGTAGAACTCTCTTTCTTTTCAGTCGAAGTCTCGGGGCTTCTAAAGCTCGCAAGCGAAAATCTTCTCCAAGAATTCTCTGATCCAATCGACCGGCCCCTTCTCAATAGCAACGAGGTTATTTATAGAGGTTTCAGAGGTGAACGTGCCCCCTAAAAATGCTCCATAATGGGGGTTAACTTCCTCCTTATGTGGGCAGTGATTGGCCCCATAATGAGGGCAGTTATAACTAAGACGCGGGTTTCGACCCTCGCGTCTTGGTGCTGCAGTAATATTGAGGCGCGGGTTTCAACTGTCGCGCCTTGGTGTTGCAGTGATGCTGAGACGCGGGTTTCGGCCCTCGCGTCTTGGTGCTGCAGTAATACTGAGACGCGGGTTTCGACCTTGGCGTCTTGGTACTACAGTAATACTGAGACGCGGGTTTTGGCCCTCGCGTCTTGGTGCTGCAGAGATGCTGAGACGTGGGTTTCGACCCTCGCGTCTTAATGCTGTTGTGATGGCTATGATTAGCCGTACGTCTGGAGTTTGGACTCTGCTTTTTGATGACTTGTCTTTAATGATTTTTAGACAGCCTACAGGTATGTTGTGTAACCAAAACTTTCGGTTCGACCTGAGGGCCTCCAGGTGTTCTGAGGAGAGTGCTGGCTCCCTACATTCTATTACATTCATGAAAAAGGCAAACAATAAGACCGTCATCTAGGCCTTGCGGCTGTTTTCGAACACCAGCAACGGAACGTCATGGATCATGGTCCCGGGCACTGTAAATATTTTTCATTTATAATCCCGTTAGTTTCTAATAACAACCTTACTTTACTCAGATGTGAATATATGTGTGCAGGGACGCTAGTCCACATATCTAGACATCTGGATTGGATTTGTGCTAAGATAATAACCCGTTGTCTTGCTTTGCAACAGGATTTGTGCCGATGGTTTTGTCATATTTGCTTTCATCGGGTTTTACTTCAGATTTCCAGTTTATGATTATAAAATATATTATATATGTTTACATCCCGCCTTATCACTTGTGTTCTATTCCACCAAGTCTCCTGCTCTTATCATATTATACCGTGCATGTTCCCTGCTTGATATCAATTACTGTCTCCCTACCTGCTTGATTGGTCGCTAATGTTGCATATTTAGTATCATATTTCCATACTTATTATAGAATAAAATCTGCTTTGTCCTAATTAAATGTTCATTTATTTTTAGGCCCATTCCTTAAGGAAATAAAGAGAAATGAGCCCAAAAGCCCACCAAAATTCTGAATTAAATCAGAATTAATTCGAGCTCAGTGAATCAGGAAAAAATTAAGAGGTTGAAAACCGGTTGAGAAGAATCCTCTCAGAATCGATCGGTTAAAGCCAAGAATCAAAGGCCATTTCGTCACAATCCTGGACTCAAACGAGAAAACTAACTGAAGATAAAAGCAGAAGAAAATACCAGGGAGACCCACCAATAGGGTGTGGCCACCTGGCCACACCCTGGCCGCGGAAACACAACCAAAGCCGCGTTTTCGCGGCTGTTTGATGTTTGTTGGGGGAGCGTTTGCTCCCCCAATCTTTCCGGGATCTCACCTGTTAGGGTTTTGCTTATAAGTACAGGTTTCAGCTGAGCAAAATGGGACGACCATGCAGAGATAGGATTTAGCCTAGTTTTCCATTTTGTAGTATAGGTTTTGTTTTCTTTTTATGTAACTTTAATTTGTATGTGAGCTTAGGTTAGATGAAAATTCATGTAAGTAAGAGAGAGAGAGGCTTATGTTGAGAGTGACACCTATGTACCCTCCTCCTTTCTTCCATTGTTTCTGCAAGCAATAAAGGTAAATACTTTTTTTATGTTCGTCTCTTTACTTTTGTTTTCTTTTGTTTTCCTTTTCCTCTTTCTACTTCACCTCTATTTTGGTTTTGATGAGAATGCAAGTGAATCCCCAAGTATAAGTATAACAACGCTTTTGTGAGTGCCAACTATACTTCATGAAGATGTTCTCCTCCTCAAGATCCGTATCACTTCATTCTTGCATGGCTTGATGATATAATGCGAACGGGGACTGAGCTCGATCCTATGACTTATGCGTTGAACGCCTCCGAAGTAAGGTAGAACATGCAAGGGTTCCAGGTAAGTCATCAACCAAACTAGGTGAGTACTTCTTTAATCTTCTTTCCTTTCTTTTATTTCTTAATTTAGATCGCCAACACGATTTCTTTCTCCACATATTCCAAATCTTCTTTCATTCTTTTCCAATTCATTTGTACATAGTCATTTTCTGATTTTCGCCACCTTCTCCATTTATCGCTTTCTTTTTAACTTTAACCTAACTCTTTCTTTTTCATTTTCATTTCTTAAAACAAAGAAGAACTTTCGTTTTTCTTCATAAAGATTTCAATACAAAACTTTGAACGCTTCTATCGCAAACCCTCCTTGTGGATCACGACCCGCATAGCCACTTGCTATAGCGGTAAGAATTGAGCACTTGCACATTTTGTTAAAAGTTTTGAAAGTCCGTATTTGTGTGCAGGTAGAAGCTCAACCAAAATTTGGCGCCGTTGCCGGGGAGGGTAACGGTTTTTATTGAAATCTGATTTTTATTGAAAATTTTTTAGAACTAAAATGAATTTTCTTCTCTGTTGCAGGTTATAGGGCAAGCAAAGCAGGAAAATAAGATTGCAGTTGTAGGCTGTCCAAAAGTTATTGGAGGACAAGCTATTGAAAAATAAAGTTTCAAGCTCTAGACGCGAGGGACTATCACCCGCGTCTCAGCGTCAAGGCGCGTTGGCTCGACACCCGCGTCTCAGCATCAAGGCGCGTTGGGTCGACACCCGCGTCTCAGCATCAAGGCGCGTTGGCTCGACACCCACGTCTCAGCATCAAGGCGCGTTGGCTTGACACCCGCGTCTCAGCATCAAGGCGCGTTGGCTTGACACCCGCGTCTCAGCATCAAGGCGCGTTGGCCTGAAACCCGCGTCTCAGTTATAACCGCCTTGGTTAAGGGACCAATCACTGCCCACACGTAAGGGAAATCAGCCCCATCGTGGCATGTTTTTAGCAGGCACGTGGGTTAGTTACCGCCCATGTAGCGGGGAAGTTGGCCCTCATTGTGAAGCGTTTTCAGGGGGCACGTTCACCCTTGGGACCTCTATAAATAGCCTTGTTTGCATCAACAGGAAGAAGAGAGAGAGATCGGAGAAAATCAATCCGGAAATCGAGAAATCGGCAATCGGCAATCAGAAGGAGAGAAGAAGCAGATCAACTCTTCAGCAAGTTCGCTGCGTACGAGCTAGCCTTCGCCTACCTTCTCTTTTAGAGTTTTGGTAGACGGAGCTGTGTCACTCTTTCTACCAGCCGAAGAGGAGATCCCTGAAGGACGGTCATCTGGTCAACGGAGAACAAGATTCACTCTCCATCGCCACACGAAGAACCCAGCCTTAAACAAAGGGGGAATTCAAGATTCAATATTCTCCCTCCCTTGTAACCGGAAGGAACAGTTCTTGTTGTAATCTTTTTTCATTTGATTCAAGGAAAACTTTTACGGCAATTCACTGTCTCCCTCTTTCCCGAGTCATACAAGAGATGGCGACTCCGCTGGGGACTACGTTTGTCACTGAGGAGCAAATAGTGGCGCAAGATGACGTCCACTATAAGGGAAAGATGGTCGAATCGCTCGTTGTCGAGTTCGACCAGGCGAAGTACGAAGAGTTTCTCTCTTCCGGCTCCAAAAGCCCAAAGACCCGCGTCTGCCGCCGGGTCTCGACGGGGAATGGCCTCGACGCCCAATCCATGGCTTTCTCGAGCTCCCCTGCTGCCGACTGTGCCAAACAAGGTACCCGCGCCAACGCCTCTCAGAAGGCCCGCATGGTCCCAGGCACATCTGCCTTTGCGACCAACCGCGTCGCACAGAACACCCGCGTCAGCGTCTCTCAGGAGACCCGCGTGGTCAAAATCCCTGATGTTCAACATCAGGATGTTGTTGGTCTCTCTCCACCTCCTCGACGCAATCGAAACGCTGAGCGTCGACAGAGGAGACGTGCGCGTCAGCTGCAAGTTGGAACCGTTGGTTGTCCAACTGAGGCTCGCCTTGCTCGCGCCGCATCCAGTACGTGAAGTTCGCGTTTGGCGTCCCAAACGCGAGATTTCTTCAGTTAGGTCCTCCGAGGACCAACTCATCAAACGCCAAGGTGAGACCTCTGCGCCTCGTCAAACGCAAAAGGCACGAGCCCATAGGCGTGGGGCCCAGCAGCCCATCCTTTCTCAAGTGCCTCTGCCCAGACGCACCAGGCAGCAACGCGAGACTCGCGTTTCATCTCTGCAGAGACGCCAGACGCGCGTTACACAGCCGCGTCGCGAGAACCGCGTCCCTAAAGCCTGCGTCCAGGCTGTGCAGCATATGGGTGCCTCCCGTCTTCGACGTTGCGAGGCTGATCTTTTCAATCCCCCTCCCATGGATTTGAGGGATTATCTGACGAAGAAAAGAAGTGCCAATTAGGCCACTTCATCGTGTTGCTGCCAACGGCTCATCCATATGCTCACTGAGTGCCGTTGTGGATCAGGCGTACCCCAGCAGTCTTCAGTCAGACAGCTGACCCTGATTCCTCCGTCAGCTAAAAGAAGACGCTCCCACAGAAGGAGAACCTTCTCTGACGTTGAGTACCCGGAGCTCACTGCGAATATGACAAGCAGGAGCAAGGGAAAACAACTTGCAGTCAGCTCAGACGACTCCGAGTCTGACTCTGAACCGGAAGGAGTGTATCGACACACTCGCACCCGGACTGGGGCCATTCCCCCAATTGACTATAATGCCTTAGCCCATGGCATTAATGATTCTCACTCCGCTGTAGCGGAATCAAGGGCTTCGAACTCTTACGTCGAGAAGGAGACCTCCGCCTACATGACAGGCGCTCCTGAGGAGACGACTAAACGTTTGGAGCAGATCTAGAAGGCACAAATGGATATGATTCTTGCTCAGCAGGAATCTATCAACTCCCTCAAGCAGGCGATTGCACAGCTGCTCGAAGACAGGAGGAGGTCCCCTCCTAAAAAGTCAAAGGGCAAAGGGAAAAAGGGAGAAAGCTCATCTTCCGAACCTTCTGAGGAAACGCGGCGATCTACCTCCGGCTCGTCCAAGTCCTCGTCGCAAGTAAAAGGCGACCAAGACCAGAGAAAGGCTCATGTTAAAAGAATGAGTCAACTGGAGCGACGCCTCGAGGCCCTTGCCAATCGCAAGGACCTCCAAGAAGTAGGAGTGGTCCGGCCCTACCCGGCTGAATGGGACTTGGTTCCGTACCCGCTCAAGTTCAAAGCTCCAACTCTTCAAGCCTTTGATGGGAAAGGGTCACCCAACCAGCACATCTACTACTTCAAATCCCAAACCGGGAATGTAGTAGATAATGACGCCATCCTGGCACGCCTGTTCATTGGCACCCTGAAAGGGTTGGCCTTTGAATGGTTTATGAAGCTCCCAGAAGGTTCTATCAAGAACTGGGGCGATTTGGAGAAGCTCTTTTTAACACGCTTCTTCGAGGATGACTCCGAAGTCACAATGCCAACCTTTTGGCTACCAAACAGCGAAAAGGGGAGTCCGTCAAATCTTTCGTGGAAAGATTTCGGAACATGGCACTCCGGTATCCAAGCGGTATGACCCAGGCCACCCTGGTGGAAACATGCCGCCACAATCTCTAAACCTCGCTCCTTGCTCAAATAGGAGTTGCTGAAAGCCGCACCTGGAAGCAATTAGTCCAACAAGGTGAACAGGCTGAGGAGATTGTCGCCCGCGTCAGAGCGGAGGAAGGTAAGCCTAGGCCGGAAAGGTCGACAAGGCGTGCGCCAGATACATCCCTCCAGACAAAGCGGAAGGATAATTTGGCAACGGAGACCAAATCTCCCGCCAAACCTCAATCAGGCAAGACGAGTGGCTCTTCAAGCCAGCCACGCGCCAACAAGCAATATTCCTTCAAGGAAGAACATGTCGATTCGCTCTTTAAACTACTCAACAAGAGCAACCGACTGAAGCTCCCTGAAGCTCGACGCCCAGAGGAGGTCGGCAAGACCGACAATCCCAACTACTGCATGTATCACAGGATGTTGGGACACCTCACCAAAAGCTGCTACGTCTTCAAGGACATCCTTCAGGCTCTGATTGACGCGGAGGTGTTAAAGCTCCGACCAGAGCAGAAGAAAGTGACGGCTAATGTGACGTCGGTTCTCCAGTTCGGGAGACAACCTCCAACACCTGCGAGGGTGACTCCTGTTCCGAAAGGAGAGCTGAGAGTGGTCAACACAGACCCTCACCAGCAGCATGAGAAGGCTTGGTACCCGTCCCTACACCTCAAGGGGAAATCATGTAGGTCCACCCTGACCTTGTCAATGAGCAGCAATGGACTACTGTGACCAACAGGAAATCCAAAGGCAAGGCAAAAGCCTCATCCTGCAATGTAGTGGGTGCCTCCTCTCGAGAAGCGGAGACTGATATCCCTTCACCGACCGACTCAGAGGAGGAAACGATAGTCTTGGCCGCAGAGCCCAACCAACCGATGGCGGGAACCCATTCAGGACAGGCGTACTTGAAACAGTACGACGAGATGGCGGTATCCCCTCCACAACCAACTGCGGAGCCAGTCAGGCCCTCCACAAAGCCACCTGTGGAGAAGCAGAAGGGGACTCGATTTTCTCAAGCCCTTCAAAAGAGCATCGCGGAAGGATCTACGGCACCTTACCGCTTTGATGTCCTGGCTCAGTTGGCCAACATTCCGGCACGCATTACCTTGTATGAACTTCTTAGACTATCAAAGTCGACCAGGGAAGCTCTGCAAGAAGCTCTGGCAAATGCTGAGGTCTTCATGACCCAGGTGCCGAAGGAGGAAGATGTAGAGGATTGCCTCCACACCTCCCAGAATGCCCCCTGCATCACCTTCACGGCAGATGATATGCAGGTGAAAGGGAAGCATGATCGACCCCTGTACTTCACAGGGTATATTGGATCGTCCGAGGTAAACCGCATCCAGGTAGATCCAGGGTCCGCATTGAGCATCATGCCTCGCCGGGTCATGCAACATCTCGGCATTCCTACCCATCGTTTGAGCCCCACCCAGACAACTATCATGGGTTCAATGCCAACCAGACCCGTCCGATGGGGAAGATTAAGCTCAGGTGTCAGATTGGAAGTCTCAAGTCGGAAGTGACATGCTACATCATCGACGCCGACACTTCCTACAATCTATTGCTGGGACGACCGTGGATCCACCGCAACTCCATCGTTCCCTCCACTCTCCACCAAGTCATGAAGTATATTGACGGGAGTGGAAATGTGCAGACGTTGATTTCCGAAAGGCATCCGTTCAAAGGGGTCGAGAATTATTTCACCGACTCTTTGCTGTACCAAGATCCGGTGGAGACGGATGAAGCCCCACAACCAGAGGAGCCAGACTCTGGTAATGAGGCTGACACTGAGCCTGAGAAAGAAGAGTGCCTGTGGGAGTTAGAACCACTTGTAACGGGCACTAATAAACCCGATGTCGATAATACCACCGATGATGTAGGCGGTTGGTATATTAATGAAGATTTAGATTTTGCGTATTTTTCTGTGTGTGCTTCTGATTCAATACCATCAGATACTAGCACTGATATAGATGACGATCTCTGGTCGGCAATGGGTGCCTTAACATCATTGCATGTACCAGTGAAATCGTCCTTCGAGACATACCAAGACAATGGTAATGCGCAAGAATCTATATTTATGGTTCCAGCAAGGCGGAAAGGCCAAAAACCAATTCTTTTTGGGCGAATCTCGTCTGAACCAACGCCCCGCAAAGAATCGGAAGGCGAGGAAGAATCCCCTCAGTTCGGTCATTACGAACCAAAAGCGCTCAAAATAATGAGATCCATGGGGTACGACCTGACCAACAAGCCCGGGTTGAACTTCGGCAAAGGAAGGAGGACGTTGCTTCAATCCTTTGTGCCGAAAGGGAAAGCCCTGATTATTATCATCGGACACGCCGGGGGTTGGGCTATGTATCAACTCCGGTCCCATCAGCCTCCGATTCTCAAGAATCGTCGAGCAACGATTGCTCTTCAGACACATCATTTTGGGAGTCAGATGTCAGTGTCGGCAACATCTTCAAGGAACTTTCAGTATACATGGTTTCAGCAAGCCGCCTGGAAGATGGAAATGAAGAAATGATCCAATCCGATACAGATCCTTGGATCAAACATTTAAATGCTCTTTGGGATACCCGCTTTGAACAGCGCGAGCCACTCACAGAAGACAAGGTTGTTCAGATCAACCTAGGAGATGAGGCTAACCCTAAGCCCATCTTCATAAGTGACGGCCTGTCACCTTCGGAGAAGAAAGATCTAATATCTCTTGTACAAGAGTATATAGACGTCTTCGCCTGAAATTACGAGGACATGCCTGGACTTGATCCTCAAGTGGCTATGCACCGCCTCAACGTCAATCCGGACGCAAAACCTGTCAAACAACAGCAGCGACGGTTCCGTCCAGAGATAATGGAGGCAATTCAATCAGAAGTCAGAAAACTTATTGATTCTGGCTTCATCAGGGAAGAACAACATCCCGACTGCGTAGCCAACATCGTCCCCGTCGCCAAGAAGAACGGGAAGATCCGGATCTGCATTGACTTCCGTGATCTAAACGAGGCTTGTCCCAAAGACGAATTCCCATTGCCAATCACAGATGTCATGATTGACAATACTTGTGGATTCGAACGAATGTCCTTCATGGATGGATTCTCAGGATACAATCAAATCAAAATGTATCCTGATGACGAAAAGCATACTTCCTTCAGAACTCCTCTAGGGGTATATTGCTACACCGTCATGCCCTTCGGACTGAAAAACGCAGGGGCAACATACCAAAGGGCCATGAACGTCATTTTCCATCAGCAAATGCGCAAAACGGTGGAATGTTATGTTGATGACATCGCGGTAAAAAGCCGCACTAAAGGTGATCACATAGCGGACCTGAAGGTGGTCTTCGACATCATGCGGGCTCATCAATTGAAGATGAATCCCACAAAGTCCTTCCTGGGGGTGGCCAGTGGCAAATTCTTAGGATTTGTTGTAACATCCACCGGAATTCATTTGGACCCGGAAAAGGTTCGCGCTATCCAGGAGATGCAACCTCCGAGAAATCTCAAAGAACTCAGAGGATTGCAAGGACGATTGGCGTACATCCGCAGGTTCATCTCAAATCTTTCCGGAAGATGTCAACCTTTCGCTAAGCTGATGAAGAAGGGTGTCTCATTCACTTGGGATAACGCTTGCCAACAAGCGTTCGAGGAAATCAAGCAATACCTCACTCAACCGCCAGTCCTTGCAGCTCCAGTAGCCGGAAAGCCGTTCCTGGTGTATGTCCGGGCGATGGATCATTCTTTGGGAGCTCTACTAGCTCAGAATGACGATCAGGGACGTGAGCAAGCAATTTACTATCTAAGTAGAACAATGATCGGAGTCGAACATCGGTATAACCCGATCGAGAAGGAATGTTTGGCACTAGTGTTCGCTATCCAGAAAATGCGGCACTATCTGGTAGGCCAAACTATAAACGTCATATCAAAAGTCAACCCCCTGAGGTTACTTATGACTAAACCTTCATCGCTAAATGGCCGACTGGCAAAATGGGCCATATTGCTCTCCCAATATGAGATACGCTTTTTACCACAAAAGGCCATTAAGGGACAAGCAGTCGCGGATTTCCTAGCTGAGCATCCAGATCCGAGGGCAGCCAAAGTCTACGAGGATCTCCCAGATGAAGTTGCTGAAGTCTGCCTGACTCAGACATCGTTCGAAAGTCAAGTATGGCAACTTTTCTTCGACGGTGCATCAAGAACAAGCCCGAAGGGACACGTAGTAGCAGGGGTAGGAGTAGTACTCGTATCCCCATAAAATTATGTGATTCCCCGAGCTGTCTCATTAACTTAGCCTTGTTCCAACAATGTGGCGGAGTACAACGCTCTTTTGATTGGGATGCAATTCGCCGATGAGATTGGCGTTAAAAATCTCGAGGCATACGGCGACTCCAAGCTCATCGTCAGCCAAGTTCGCAGGGAGTACGAAGTCAGACATGAAGACTTAGTACCCTATTACAACGCGACTATCCGCATGGCCGAGGGGTTTACAAGCTTCTACATCGACCATGTACCGCGCAGGCAAAATGCGCACGCAGATGCACTCGCATCCCTGGCTGCCTCCTTAGCTCTTCCAGCTGGAGCAATGGAGAAGATATTCGTCTACAGCCACGAGCTGTATTGCCCGAGAAATGCTCTCGAGGATTATCAGGAGTCAACGGGAGGTCGTCACCGCGAAGAAGCACTTGAAGCATCAACTGGTCCAGAGCTTAAAGACTGGCGATTCCCCTATATCGACTACGTCTTATACGACATCCTGCCTGAAGACACCAAAGAGGCGGCTGCCATTCGAAGGAAAGCCCCCAAATTCTATTATAATACGATTACGCGAACATTGTATCGTCGATCGCCTGACGGGATCTTGCTCCGGTGCCTCTCACCAAAGGAGGCTCAAGAGGTATTGAAAGAAGCCCACGACGGCATGTGTGGAGCCCATCAACCTGGCCCAAAACTGCACATCGACTCCAAAGATTGGGTTACTACTGGCCCAAGATGATTGCCGATGCCGTCACTTATGCCAAGAGATGTCACGCCTGCCAAGTGCACGGCGATTTCATCCATCAAGCACCAGGGTACCTCCACTCTACGGCCTCTACCTGGCCATTTGAAATGTGGGGCATGGACGTGGTTGGTCCTATCAGCCCACCATCATCAAAAGGACATCGGTTCATTTTGGCAATAACCGATTATTTCTCCAAATGGGCCGAAGCCATCCCTTTGAAGGAGGTCAAATCGTCGAACGTGATCAAATTCGTGAAACACCATGTTATTTACCGTTTCGGCGTACCTCGGCGAATTGTCCACGACAATGGGCCCCAGTTCATTAGCCAGGCTTTACAGAGATTCTGTGCCAAGTTCAGAATCCAGAGTGTGTCCTCAACGGCATACTATCCTGCCGCTAATGGCCTCGCAGAAGCTTTCAACAAGACTATTGGCAAGCTTCTCAAAAAGTTCGTCTCGAAAAGTCAACGAGACTGGGACGACAAATTGGGTGAATGCTTATGGGCTTACCGCACAACTGTGCGAACCCCAACTAAAGCTACGCCATTTTCTTTGGTCTATGGGTGCGAAGCCGTGCTCCGCTAGAGATCCAAATTCCATCTCTACGCGTCGCCTTGACAGCGGAGATGACAACCGAGGAGAAGCATCGACAGCGACTCCAAGAACTGGAGGCCTTAGATGATAAGCGTCTATAGGCCCAACAGCAAATCGAGCTCTACAAAGCTCGAATTACCAGAGCCTTCAACAAGAAAGTTAAAGTGCGAACTTTCAAGAAAGACGATCTTATCTTAGCCGTCAGAAGACCCATGGTAATGACGCACAAGACAAAAGGAAAATTTCAACCCAAATGGGAAGGACCATTTGTAGTAGATTCAGTCTACTCAAATGGATCATATCGCCTCATAACCCTGAATGGCGATACACTTATGATGCCGATCAATGGCAGGTTCCTGAAGAAATACTATCCTTAAATGGTATTCTCCCGTTGATCAAGTTAAAAATACACCTCTGATCAAAACAAGAAGAGCTTCTTCATCAATATCCGACGCCCCCGACGGCTAAGGATAGAAGAAAATGTTGGCTTCTAAGTCCAACATAAGTCTTCGACAACTCATCATGCTGAGGGGAATAGCATGGCTAGCCCAACTCAAACGGTAGTTGGTAAAGGCACCTCAAACTCGTTGACAGCTGAGGATTTGCTAAAAATCCTAAGGGACACGTTCCCATTTGATGATCCTCCGACGGCTAAGGATAGAAGAAAATGTTGGCTTTTAAGTCCAACATAAGTCTTCGACAACTCATCATGCTGAGGGGAATAACATGGCTAGCCCAACTCAAACGGTAGTTGGTAAAGGCACCTCAAATCCGTTGATAGCTGAGGGTTTGCTAAAAATCCTAAAGTGGACTTGGCTCCACTCTTTCCTCCAAAATCCCCTACCAATTCTCATCCACAGAATGGTAGGTCTACAAAATACAACCATTACTAAGTTAACACTATACCTCTGGTAATGAAAACTTTTCAATATTCCTTGTCGAGTACAAATTTTGCTTGTCAACTCTACACGGAGTATCAAATTTTCAAATCCGCCAAGTTAATACTACACCTCTGGCACTTCAAAATTTCACTTGTCAATTCTCACCAATAGAATGACAGGTCCTCAAATTACTCTTACCATGAGTCAATCTTTGTCAAGTTAATATCACACCTCTGACAAATTACTGTTAAAGTTTAACACTACACCTCTAAACAGTAATCAAGTTTCTGCCAGGTTTAATAGTACACCTCTGACAGTCACTTTTCTTCAGACTTCCACACCGAAGCTGAAATGGATGATGCTAAGTTAACACCACACCTCTAGCATCCAAGTCATTGTTAAGTTCAACAATACACCTATGGCCATGACTTTCCCTCGGACTTCCTTATGCAGGCCGAGATGACCAATGCTAAGTTCAACATTACACCTCTAGCATTACCCTCACTGTCAAGTTAAACATTACACCTATGACAGTGACACTTCTGAGTTAAGTTAATATCACACCTCTGACTCACATCCTTGTCAAGTTAACATTACACTTCTGATAAGACCACTTCCAACCCGTTAAGTTAATATCACACCTCTGACGGTAACAAACTTTCCTAGATTCCCCACGAGTCTAGCCCCACTTGTTATTCTCTTCAACAGAATAACAAGTCTACCTAAAAAACATTGTTAGGTTAATACTACACCATCAACAGTGTTTCCATCAAACCCCAGTTAAGCTCAATCAAGTTAATCCCAAACACTTGATAAAAGTTCACCCTCCCTGGGGGTACCAATTCTACTTGTCACTTTTTTTATAAAGTGGCAGGTCCATCAAAAATTTCACCCCTGTCAAGTTAATATTACACCTCTGACAGTATCGTGAGAGTTCCTGAAATAGGATCTTTCTCCACAAAGTTTGACTTATTAAAATTTCCATCATAATTTTGACAAAGTCAAAGACTCTTTGCTTCTATGCGTCTAATTAAAGACAAAAAAAAGGTTCAAGACAATGGAAGAGGCAAAAAGAGAAGTGTCACTTTTATTTATTTCCAGGTACATGAAAAGTGATACAAAAACGCTCTCTTATACAATAAGATTGAGTGTTACAGTCAAAACGCTCTCTTACAATAAGATGGAGTGTTACAATTAAGGAGTACAAAGAAGTCCCTCTCCCTCTCAGAGGTTGCACTCACTCCTTAAAGCCGCGTCTGATTCCAAGTGCGCGATGTTTTGTGGCTACAATAGAAGCTGATTACACCACGATGCATGATGTAAACATCGAAAGAGCCCTAGCTGACTAAGCTAAGAGCAATGGTGTTCTTGAGGTCCGGTGGAAGCAGAAAGTCCGGCAACCCTTCGTTTATGAACATCTCTTCCCCCAGCAGACCATCCAGCAGACATGAGGAGTCCTTGATGTTACTTCTGGGATGGGAGAAAGAGGATCCTATCTGCCGCCGTGTCCACCGTAACCTCCTCGCCGCCATACTTACCCTGACCATCTCTTGCCAGCAGGCATGATTGGTGCAGTGGATCTGAAGAGACCTTGGCGAGAGTCGATTCCTCGTCAGGGACATAATATATTCCCTTGTGGACGACGAGGACCATAATATATTCCCTTGTGGATGAACATCGAACAAGTTCGCCGTCCGATATATTCTCCCACGGACTTAGCGAACATGAAGAAGGATGACCAAGCCTACCTGCAAAAAAGCAAACAGGGAATCAGACAATTCAGAGCTTAGTACACTTCAACAAAAGAAGAACTAAGTCACAGACGCGGCTATTGTCAAAGACTGCAGACGCGGGAATCATCCGCGCAACGAATTGTCGAAGACTGCAGACGCGGGAATGATCCGCGCAGCAAACCAAATCCCCGCGGTGACTGCAGACGCACACACAGGATTCAAACGCAGTCTAAGATTTGCATCTGCGAAACACGATAAGACTCAGACGCCGAAAACTACCATCTCTCTGTTGGAGGAACAGGAGTTGCAAGATTCGGGTCTGAAGCCTTCAACCCGAGTTGGAATTCATCCAAGTCAGTGGCCTTAAAACGCGAGCTTCATGAGTAAAGCCGCGGCCAAGCAACAAAGACTTCTATATTCGCGTCCAAGGAAGTTTAAGTCGGCGGCGCAAATTTCAGAAGGAATGCACCAACCACAACTTCACAAGAAGGTTCAGATGATATCTCTTTAAGGGGCGTACTGAAATTCAAACTTGGTTGGATCTAAAATGCCATGGTAAGTGGGCATGGCATACCCGCAGAAGCCTCTGTTAAGAGTTGCGTTGAGACGCGGACGTAAAAAGTGCTCAAAGAGACGCTTCCAGCCATTGAAATCACTTGATAGTGATAATCTATTGAAGAGACCAAACAGAAGCATGAAAGCTCTGGGTCATCTTCATCCACAGAGGCACCTTCATCCATGGAGGCAGACCCCTGATAGGGTCCTTGAAGGGAGAAGGCAGAGTCCCTCAGAGTACTCGTTCTCAAACAGAAAAAGGGGGTGAGTCCTATTTATAGGCAACTCCTGATAACGGTCATTAATGGTTCATTAATTAAAACCGTCAGCCTTAATGACCGTACGACCGTCAAAACCCAATGAGAGGCTGACGCGTGGAATGTCGCTTCGGGAAGCATCGCAGGCGCTGATCTCAAACCGTCAGCGCCGGTTTTTTGAAAAACACCTAGAGGGGGGGTGAATAGGTGTAAGTGCTAATCTAAGAAACTAAATGCAAACTAAGTGCGCTAAATGCGGAAGCTAATGCAAATTATGCACAAACTAATACAATACAACAAGTGTAGCCGAATTCCCCTTTCGAGGCTCTGGACTAACTCCCTTGATTCCCCTTGAAATGGGTTGAGGTGCTATGTGAAGCTCTTGTTGGATGAGTATAAGTTAGGCACACACACACAAGCAATCCAAGCAATATGAAATACACACAATCAAGCCAAGCATATGATAGATATTGTAAGATCACCTAGAGGGGGGTGAATAGGTGATGGCTAATCTAATGGTCACTTATGAACAAATAATGCGGAATTAAAACTAAGTTGACCAAATTAAACTTCTTTTAATTGAACACTTATGTATAACACAAGAGTGTTGCCGAATTCCCCTTGCGAGGCTCTGGACAAACTCCTCTAGATTCCCCTTGAATGGGTTGAGGTGCCGCGTTGGCTCTCAAGTGTTAGACAATCAATCCCAAGCAATTATATAACAATTAAGCACAAGGGTATATCAAGCATATAAAGATAGACAATAATTGAATGCAAGATATAAAAGAGACAAAGAGAAAGAGAGAGAGCAAGAGTGAGCAATCGCAAACACAAAGGGTTTGTTTCGAGGTTCGAGCACACTTGCTCTACATCCCCGCCTTCGACACACGAAGGATTTCCACTATGCACGATCCAACCGGATCTCTCCTTGGTGCCGCAACACCTACAAGCCCTCGGACTCCCAAAGTCCCTTACACACCACAAGCCCACCGGCTCGTCGAGGCCGCACCTCGTACAACAAGTCCGCACCCGAACTCAAAACACCGCGAGCACACTTGCCCGCTTCCTCAAATACAAAGAAAGATCTTGGTGATATAACACTTGATCACCTAACAAAACTCTCACTACAACACTCTCCTATAGGATAGATATAACTATGGATGCTCAAGTGTAGTGTGAGAAATCAAGGAAAGAACTTTGATGGAAACTCAAGAAATCACAATAAACACTCTCTTGATAAAATCCCTTTTGATAGGAAATATTGGCACTCTATTTTGTGGAGAAAACTCTGCTAAAAGAATAGAAATAACTGGACAAAAGCTCTCCTAAAATCTTAGCTTCAAATAATGACAAAACCCCCTTTTATAGAGGCCAGAAAAATCTGACCGTTGGGCTCTGTCAGAGCTGCCGGTCGACCGGTCCGGTTGACCGCCAACAGTCAAAATCCGACCGTTGGAGCCTCCGGTCGACCGACCCGGTCGACCGAGCAACTGGAGGAGAGAGTAAACTCTCTGTCGGTCGACCGGCCCGGTCGACCGAGATTTCCTGAGAGCAAAGCTCTCTGAAGCGGTCGACCGGTCCGGTCGATCGTTCTCCAGTGCACACAGGCGTGCACGTCTGTGCACGTCCGGTCGACCGACCCGGTCGACCGGCCACTGTCAGTTCTGAAAAATCAGAACTGCCAGAACCTGAAAATATTGGATTAAAGATTGGTCTTTTTGGCTTAATAAAAAAAAATCCCATAAATACTTAGAAATTCTACAAAAAATAGTTTTATGATATAGAAACATGCTTGCACTAAATCAAGGCATGTTATTAAAGATTTGACTATTTTTTGTAACTTGGAAATATTGGCTTATAATAAAAACTGTTTTTCAAAACATGTTTTTCCAAATTTTCATCAAATACAAAAACAAGATATACTTTAAGGCATAGTGTGTATGGATATGATCCACTACACAATCAAGATGAAATATCTAGTTTTTGACATAAAGCACTAAACTTGGTTTGGTTGAAAGATGTAAACATGAATATCAAAAACCAAGACATATATTTTATCATAAGGAAAAATCTTTTACCAAAATGAAAGAGTCTTTCTAACTAAAAAATTCTTTTATGAAAAGACAATTAAATCAAGAGTGTGTGTGTGATATGACTTGAGCAATCCACCAATCTATTCTATCCTTTACATTTTATCTAAACAAAAACAAAATCTTATACCTAGACACAAGTCTTCAACTTCTTGAAGTCTTCCTTGAAGGCTTCTCATCTTCTTGACTTGGTCCAAGCTTGATCCAAAGCTCCTTGGATCACCCCGTGCTAGCTCCAAATCTTGACATTTAATCCTTTGTTGAGCTTTGCACCTACTAAGATCTTGATAAAGAATCTGTCACTAATTAAACAAGATCATTAGCAAATATAACTACATGAGTTGATCATCATCAAAACTAGAGTGATAGGCCTTTGGGCCAACAATCTCCCCTTTTTGATGATGACAAAACTCATGAAGTTATATATGCATGGATTAAAGTAAAGCTTCAAAGAAGCTCCCCCTTAACTCATGCATAATAAATAAGCAATAGATATTCAATGAAGCACATAAAAAATGTATGCAAATGAATGCATGTAAAACAAAACAAATCTTTTATTTCTTGTGATGCATGAGTAAAAGCACAAGTCAAAATCTCAAAATCATCTCAAAATCTTTCTCTCCCTTAAGTAAGGAACAAATACTTCTCCCCCTTAAGGAAATGATGCATATAACTCAAATACTTCTCCCCCTTTTTGTCAATCATCAACAAAGGGTTCAAAGTTCAAATCATCAAACACATTTTCTCCCCCTTTTTGACAAAATTAAGGAAATCAAGGAGGGTAAAATCAAATCAATCAATAAGATTTATATGCGATATACATTCATGAAGAGGAAGACGCTAAGTTAACTTCCCTACACATATGCATTACATGAAGAAGGGATGACAAGCCCTAACTCACATAACACATATTATGTAATGCATAAGAGGAGATGTGAAGCTCCCCCTCCACACGTATATCATATAAAGAAGAGTTGTCAAGCTCCTCAATTTATGATATACTCAACATGAATCCATATGTAAGAGAGATGTTAAGCTCTCCTTGCATATAGGAAATACAAATCAAAAATTTTGAATATTTCTTTAACAAGACAAAATTTTGAACTTTTCTTATGAAAACAAAATTTTGAAATATCTTAAAATACACAACTTTCTTTAAGGTACCAAATGTAGAACAATCAAATTTTGAATTTGATACCAATTTTGAAATACAATGCATAAGCTTTAAAATAAATAAGATTTGAAGTAAGCTTAGCATTAACAACTATTGTGCTTAAAAAATAAATCCATTTTAATACAAGCACACAACAATCATATATATGTATGAAAAGAGTATACCAATTTAAGTAGAGACATACATATATGAAAGAACAACATATGAGTATACACAATAAGAGGTCATATTGATACCAATTTAAAATATCCAATGATACCAATTGAAAATAAGCTTAAGTGTATATATCATAAAATCTACCACATGAAGAATTCGAACTAGTTAAATGAAGGTGTTTAACAACTAGTACGGAATCCTTCAATTAAGGAATAAGTCAAAAGTTTTTCATGAAATATCAATGAAACACAAGGCACTAAAAGCACTCTATCCATAAAGTCCATATCAAAAAAAAAGAAGTGAGTGTGATAGTGTTATGTGGAACATGGTATCATGAAAAATAGCAATAAAACTCAATATTCCTTAAAATTTTAAAATCATGAAATCCATCACAAATATTTTATTGAAAAATTACAAAATTTTTATTAAAAACAAAAATTTATATTTCAAGATATATGTATGTTTTGATAAGACATTAAGTATACATACATATCCTTAAAACACAATTGAGTCCATATTTAGATTTGCATGAAAGGCAAATGACTCAAGAGGTATCCATGTATATCTTAATGTTTTGGCAAGACAAACATATACATGAAATAAAAGCACACATCATAGCATAAATCCGAAATGGGAATACAAGTTTAAAATGTAATAATCATCAAAACTTAGGCTATACTAGCACACCTAATGGGCACAAATAAGCATTCAAACCCAATCATATATAGATTTATTTGTGATCCATAATGTGTATAAGTATAAATCCAAGTGTTGACAATGCTAACATTTAAACTAATATTCAAATCATGAAGCATCAAATAATTTTGAAAATACAAAAGAATTTATCCATATGATTAAAAATAGGATCATGTGAATCAATTTGAAGAATAGATAACTAGTTTAAATGGATTTTTGACAAACTAGTTAAAGATCCTTCAAAAATACAAAGTCAAATGTTTTCCATGAATAATACTAAATACATAAAAGTTCAAGCACTCATAATCCATAAAGCTCAAAAATTATCTTTTATCATAAAAGATGAGTGTTCAAAGGTTATGTAAATGGTATTTTCATGAAAATAGAAAGTGAAGCATGAATCTCATGAAAATCTTATTTTTCATCTTAAAACAAATCATATATTTTTCATAAAGTATTTGTATTTAGCAGTGCTTTATGAAAATAGTCATTCAAGCTCAAAAAGATCATAAATCACATTTTGTTGTACAAATCAAAAACATGAAAAATCATTTTTTTTATTATTATTTATTTAAAATACTAATCTTCATGGTATATGTATGATTTATCCAATTCTAACAATATGCATACATATCCCAAATATGAAAAGAGTCCAATATATATTGCATGAAGGCAAATGACTCAAGGGGTATACATGTATATTTATTAGATTTGAATTAAACACACATATACATGAAGTAAGATCAAAGATAGGCATAACAAGTATAAATGACCGAATCATCAAAACTATCCTATACACATGCATATAGTGGATACAAATGAGCATGAAGTTCAAATATATATGAGTCAATTGTAGTTCACTATTCATATATGTATAAATGCAAGTTTTGACACATTCTACATTTAAGCATGTAAATGCCACATGAAGTACCAAAAAAATATGAACATGCTACATGAAATTAAAAACATGTGCATAAATGAAATAGGAGTTTAGAAATCGTTACCAACTCCAAAGCTCCTAGCATGGTGGTTGACCCACCAAAATTCCTTGATAGCGGTGCTCCAAGTATGTGTTATTTTAGTTCAAATGCACCCACCATCAAGGCACCAAATCTCTCACGTTTTGAGAGATTCCTCACCTACATCAAATACACAAGGTGGGGATTTTGGTACCTATATTTTCTTGGGTCCTATGGGGTTAGTCTTGTAAGGAACCCAAGCATTTTTATTTTTATCAAAATAAGAACATTTAACCTTTCATAACAAAATTTTGTTAGATGGCCTTTGCGGCCACAATGTGTACATGTGTACACCTTAGCATACTTATGAGTGGGAGTGTGAGCATGATGTGCATCATAAGCATGGTCATGATGATGATGTGCATGAGTATGAGGAACTTGTTTCTTTGAAATAAGGATTCCAATCTAGTATGATTGAATGCACATGAGCTCAAATTAGAGCTCAAATTATCAATTTTATTTTTCAAATTTTTAATCTCATTTTGATCACTGTGAGCATGAGAAGCATGATGAGATATAGAATCACTTTTCTTTTTCTTTTGTGAAACAAAATCTTTTTCTTTTTCACAAATTTTTCTTTTCAAAGATTTATTTTCTTGAAAAACATCTTCCTTTTGTTTTTCCACCAAATCAATCTTATTTTTCAAAATCATATTTCCTTCACATAAAACATTCAATTTAGACATTAAGAAAATATTCTCATTTTTCAAATCCTCATTTTCTTTTTCTAAACATGCAAGTTTATTTCTAAAAGAATCATTTTCTACATGCATGCAATCAAATTTCTTTTTCAAATTTTTATTATTCTTTTTAATCATGTCATATTTCTCAAGCAATAATTGGCAGAATGTATTAAGCTCATCATATGACATATTAACATCCTCATCCTCGGATCCGGAGTTTACCTCAAGGGGGTTATCCCCTTGGACCATATAGCATACGTTGGAGATGTCGCTTCCAACGTCCGAATCGCTCCCCGCATAGTATAGGTCCTTTTCGCCAAGGGAGGTGATGATGTTCCAAGCTACAAAAGCCGATTCAACATTAGAAACCCTAAATAAATAATCATCATTTAGGGTTGACTTGATAGCATGAAGGGCTTTTGCATTAGCCTCAATGTTCTTACCATTTAAGCAATATTCTTTATTAGTTGTGGCAAGATATACACTAAGGCCAAGTCCTTTGAGGAACAAAGACATCTTAACCTTCAAATTTGGATGTTAAGAGTGTCAAAGGTGGGTGGTGACATGAAGTCCATTGTGTGTGTACAAATCTTATGATTAGCCTAAAGGAGGATCTTTAACTCTTAGGTTGTTAGACCCAATATCAAGAGCACTAGCTCTGATACCAATTGTAAGTTCACCTAGAGAGGGGGTGAATAGGTGATGGCTAATCTAATGGTCACTTATGAACAAATAATGCGGAATTAAAACTAAGTTGACCAAATTAAACTTCTTTTAATTGAACACTTATGTATAACACAAGAGTGTTGCCGAATTCCCCTTGCGAGGCTCTGGACAAACTCCTCTAGATTCCCCTTGAATGGGTTGAGGTGCCGCGTTGGCTCTCAAGTGTTAGACAATCATTCCCAAGCAATTATATAACAATTAAGCACAAGGGTATATCAAGCATATAAAGATAGACAATAATTGAATGCAAGATATAAAAGAGACAAAGAGAAAGAGAGAGAGCAAGAGTGAGCAATCGCAAACAACAAAGGGTTTGTTTCGAGGTTCGAGCACACTTGCTCTACATCCCCGCCTTCGACACACGAAGGATTTCCACTATGCACGATCCAACCGGATCTCTCCTTGGTGCCGCAACACCTACAAGCCCTCGGACTCCCAAAGTCCCTTACACACCACAAGCCCACCGGCTCGTCGAGGCCGTACCTCGTACAACAAGTCCGCACCTGAACTCAAAACACCGCGAGCACACTTGCCCGCTTCCTCAAATACAAAGAAAGATCTTGGTGATCTAAACACTTGATCACCTAACAAAACTCTCACTACAACACTCTCCTATAGGATAGATATAACTATGGATGCTCAAGTGTAGTGTGAGAAATCAAGGAAAGAACTTTGATGGAAAACTCAAGAAATCACAATAAACACTCTCTTGATAAAATCCTTTTGATAGGAAATATTGGCACTATTTTGTGGAGAAAACTCTGCTAAAAGAATAGAAATAACTGGACAAAAGCTCTCCTAAAATCTTAGCTTCAAACAATGACAAAACCCCCTTTTATAGAGGCCAGAAAAATCTGACCGTTGGGCTCTGTCAGAGCTGCCGGTCGACCGGTCCGGTCGACCGCCAACAGTCAAAATCCGACCGTTGGAGCCTCGGTCGACCGACCCGGTCGACCGAGCAACTGGAGGAGAGAGTAAACTCTCTGTCGGTCGACCGGCCCGGTCGACCGAGATTTCCTGAGAGCAAAGCTCTCTGAAGCGGTCGACCGTTCTCCAGTGCACACAGGCGTGCACGTCTGTGCACGTCCGGTCGACCGACCCGGTCAACCGGCCACTGTCAGTTCTGAAAAATCAGAACTGCCAGAACCTGAAAATATTGGGATTAAAGATTGGTCTTTTTGGCTTAAAAAAAAAAATCCATAAATACTTAGAAATTCTACAAAAATAGTTTTATGATATAGAAACATGCTTGCACTAAATCAAGGCATGTTATTAAAGATTTGATTATTTTTTGTAACTTGGAAATATGGCTCATAATAAAAACTGTTTTTCAAAAACATGTTTTTCCAAATTTTCATCAAATACAAAAACAAGATATACTTTAAGGCATAGTGTGTTTGGATATGATCCACTACACAATCAAGATGAAATATCTAGTTTTTGACATAAAGCACTAAACTTGGTTTTGGTTGAAAGATGTAAACATGAATATCAAAAACCAAGACATATATTTTATCATAAGGAAAAATCTTTTACCAAAATGAAAGAGTCTTTCTAACTAAAAAATTCTTTTATGAAAAGACAATTAAATCAAGAGTGCGTGTGTGATATGACTTGAGCAATCCACCAATCTATTCTATCCTTTACATTTTATCTAAACAAAAACAAAATCTTATACCTAGACACAAGTCTTCAACTTCTTGAAGTCTTCCCTTGAAGGCTTCTCATCTTCTTGACTTGGTCCAAGCTTGATCCAAAGCTCCTTGGATCACCCCGTGCTAGCTCCAAATCTTGACATTTAATCCTTTGTTGAGCTTTGCACCTACTAAGATCTTGATAAAGAATCTGTCACTAATTAAACAAGATCATTAGCAAATATAACTACATGAGTTGATCATCATCAAAACTAGAGTGATAGGCCTTTGGGCAACAGATATGACAATAAGAAATGCAAGGCACAACACAAGCAATATATGATATGAATGAATCAATGCTCAACACAAGCAAGTATGATATGATGATGAGTATGATGCTTTGCACAATTATAAGAGAGAGAGTTAGAGAGACAATGGATCAAAACGCAAACACCAAGATTTGTTCGAGGTTCGAGCACCTTGCTCTACATCCCCGCCTACACCACCGTGTAGGATTTCCACTATCTCAACTCCCACCGAGGGAACCTCTACCGAAGAGGATTTCTTACAACTCTAGGAGTACCAAACTCCTCTCTCAAACAACCACCTCACAACCGAGGGGTAAGGCCCGTAGCCAATACAACAACCAACCACAACGCCTCTACCGAAAAGGCTCACAACCAAACACTATCACCTCTACCTAAGAGGGATCCACAACACAATCACCCGATCACCTCTACCGAAGAGGGATTCACAAGTATAAGGGTGTTTACAACAATGAGGTTTACAACAAACAACCTCAAACACTTCTCTTTCTTTTTCTCTTATCTTTTTCCACAAAAACAAGATCCTAATAGTTTAGGATAGAAGATAGCTCAAGTGTGGAAACAAAGTGTTTTGGAAACAAGCAACAAAGAAAAAGTACTTGGGAAATCTCTTGTATATGATAGAAAATGAAATACCAAATCAAAATCCCAAAAACCTAGCTTTCTTTGATTTTCCAAAAACCCAAAAACAAATAAGATGAAATCTTTTTGGTTTAAAAAACCCTTTTAAAACTCTTTTAAACACTAGAGAAAGTCTGGAATTTTAGCTCTCAAAATCTTAGCCAAAACAATGGAGAAATGGGGTATATATAGCCCCTAGGAAAAACTAGCCGTTAGGCTGATGTGGCAGCCTGACAGGCCACCGGTCGACCGGTCCGGTCGACCGCCAACGGTCAGAATTATGACGTTGGGCAACTGCGGTCGACCGGCCCGGTCGACCGAGGAAAACCCGAGAGCAGAGCTCTCAACTCGGTCGACCGTCGGTGGACCGTGTCTGTGCCTAACAAGACGTGCACGTCTGTGCACGTCGGTCGACCGTGACGGTCGACCGGCCCTGGTGCGGTCGACCGTGACGGTCGACCGACCAGCCTGTCAGCACAAAAACAAAGTCAGAAAATTTTGGGAAAAATATTTTATAAAAACCTTTTATCATTTCTGAAAAATTCCATAAAACTTGTTTTATCATTTTAACATAAACATGTGATAAAAATTTCAAGACAATATATCAACATATCAATCATTTTTGAGTCTTGCAAATTTTATCAAAAACAAAACCTTGTATTTTGTCAAACTTGATTTTTCCAAAACATGAATAGGATAGTCAAAATAAGTTTGTCTAGTAAGTTAAAGCATGTATGTATATCTAGACCATATCTAATATACATAGGTATAAAGTAAACTTGTTTGATCTATTATTCATGAAAACCAATATCAAATCATAAAACGTGTGTGTTTGTGCACTTGAGCATATCAACTAAACTAAGCTTAACAAATATGGATCTAAAACACAAACTCTAAACTAGATACCTAAGTCTTCTTGTCGATCTTCCATCTTCAAGTAGACTTGCTCCAAACTCCGTGATTCTCCAAGTGCAAAGGTATGATCTCTTAAGCTTTGGCACCGGAATCATCATGAATAGCTTCTAATTATCTTGTTGAAACTAATCACCAACTAATATCCTGTTAATGATCTGAAACTTAGAAACACAAGAATATTAGTAAACATAACTACATGAGTGTTGATCATCATCAAAACTAGAGTGGAAGGCCATGGGCCAACAATCTCCCCCTTTTGATGATGACAAAACTCATGGAGTTATATATGCATGGATTAAAGATAAGCTTCAAGGAAGCTCCCCCTTAACTCATGCATAAACAAATAAACATAAATATGCAAGAATGATAATGCATAAACAATAAAAACTCTAGATACCACATGGAATATCCAAAACAAAGCAAGCTCTAGATACCAATTACAACAATTACAAAGCAAGCTTTGGATACCCAATTAAACTTAATAAACAATTAAACTTAATATTCTTGATGTTAAAAACATGATATATGCATATAAA